>JZLH01S0311667.1:0-29008 GCA_001188425.1 Eucidaris tribuloides
TTGTGTTTTTGACCCAAATGTGCCGTGAAGATCACCACATAGACAATTAAATGTGATTTCATCTTATACAAAATTTAATCCTCTTTAATATGAACCCACATTTATGGTAAAAGTAGGTTTTATTAAATATTTATCTTCAATATTGCCCAGCCACCTAAGGAATTTTAGCAAAAAAGTTCATTGACCTCCTGTGGCCCCCAGGGGGTTAATTGGACTGGGCTCCCCCTTTTAAATTTAATCTTTTGACATGTACTAGACATGAAGAAAGTTTGGTGCTTTTATCAAAAAGTGCACAATTTTTCAGCTTAGCCGCTCTACTATGATTTTTGCTGGTTATTGGGACATTTTGTTGACACACGATGACGTGCTTCTCTGTTCTATTACTGACGACAAGACGTTATGATAATAAATTACCGAAAATCACCGTCAACAAAATCTTGGTCGTTATGCGAGTGAGCAGAGCGAGCGAGTTTGAAGAAATTTGCGTTTTTACACTTCAAAAAGTACAATTTCTTGGCTTGTTTTTGTCGGTATTTGAGACATTTTGTCGGTACAAGATGACGTGGTTCTCTTTTCTATTACTGACGACGTGACGTTATGATAATATGACTTACAAATTACCGGCAAAGCACCGTCAACAAAATTTTGGTCGTTATGCGAGCGAGTTTGAAAAAAAATTGCGTTTTAGCCTTCAAGAAAGTGCTATTTCCGGGGCTATTTGTTGGCTTATTTTCGTCGGTACTTGAGACATTTTGTCGGTACAAAATGTCAATATGTACCGACAAAACTCGGAATATGCATTATTGGAGGGCAATTGTCTCCCTGCCCTTCCCCCTTTGGCTACGCTGGTGATTTTTCTTCTTCTTCTCCCCTTTCTTCCTTTTCCTCTTTTCATTTTCTTGTTTTTCCTGTCCTCTCTTTTTTTCTTTCTTTCCTCCTCTTTTTCCTCCTTTCTTTTCTCTCCTCTCATTTTCCTTTTCCCTTTCTTCTTCCTCTTCCTTTTCCCTTTCTTCCTCTTTTCCCTTTCTTTTCTCTTTTTCTTTCTCCTTCTTCTTTTTTTTTCATTTTTCGCGCCGACGGCAGCGCAAGATTTACCGACAATATCCAGAGCGAGTCGGGGGGGGGGGTGTCGACCCCAACCCCCCCCCCCGGTAGGTACGGCCCTGCTTGTTCTCATTTCTTATTTTTTTTTTCTGCATCAATTGTGTTCACATTTGGTACAAGTGATTTTTGGCTCATACCACATTGGTGTTGATGAGGATGATGAGGTCAGAAGTCATCTAGGGATCAAAAGGTCAAATCATATGAGGCCATATCTGTTACAAAAATGTTAAGGTTTTACAAAAATGTTACAGTTTTTACCAAAATGTTTCAGTTTTACCAAAATTTTGGAAGTTTTTGTTTAACTTGCTCTCATTTCTTTATTTCTGTATCAATCGTGTTCATACTTGGTACAAATGATCCTTGGATAATACCACATACGTGTTGATGAGAATGATGAGGTCAAAGGTCATCTAGGGGTCAAAGGTCAAATAATGTATTTCTGCATCAATTATGTTCAAACTTGGAACAAACGATCAGTGGGTAGTACCACATGTTTTGTTAATGAGGATGATGAGGTCAAAGGTCATCTAGGGGTCAATAGGTCAAATTATATGAGGCCATGTGCATCATTTTTTTCTTAGTTTTTGTTTAACTTTCGCTCATTTCTTGTTTGTGCATCAACTGTGTTCAAACTTGCAACAAATGATCAGTGGGTAATACCACATGTTTGATGATGAGGATGGAGAGGTCAAAGGTCAGGTAGGGGTCAAAAGGTCAAATGTTGTATTTCTGCATCAATTTTGTTCAAAATTGGAACAAACGATCAGTGGGTAGTACCATATGTTTTGTTGATGAGAATGGAGAGGTTAAAGGTCATCTAGGGGTCAAAAGATCAGATTGCATGTTTTATTGGTCACAAAATCAGGCGAGACTCCTGGTTCGCGAACCACCTTGTTTTAAATTGATCCACGCTTTGGGTAGCTTTGTTCATGTAAAATCCGCGTATAGGGTATACATGTACCTTTTGGAAAATCCTTGCTTTGGGTGCTTTTGTTCGTGAAAAATCCGCGTTTAGAATTGTTTTGACAACTTGTTGGAATCCTAGCTTTGGGTTAGTTTTGCAGGTCAATGTGCACGCATGGTTACAACATCTATACATGGATCCACACCCACCCCACCCCCCCCCCCCGGGGCTTAAGTTCGAACGAAAACCAGTGTTATAAACGGACGGCAGCGTTACTGTATCCCCCTCCAACTTCGTCGGGCGAGGGGATAATTAAATATTCAATATTACCTGTTAAGATGTCGATATATGTGTTGATTTCATCTGTTGAAAAACAAATAAATAAGAAAAAGTAAATTTCATTCTTTTCCCAACATGATTTCTCGCTACAATGTATACATTTTTTAATGTAAATGTAATTTCAATCTCAATCCCAGAAATATTAAACCAACTAAACATTTTTGTATAATTATTTGCAGCATTACAATGTGATTCGGTAAGATAGATATCGACCCCTCTCAGGGCATGAAAACAAAAGTATTTACAATAGATATAAAATAACGTACAAAACACCGGTAATAATGAACATTGAATACACTTCTGAGATAACTAACTGCATGAATACAAAGTGAATGCATTAATCAAACGTGACGGGTTTTACCCACGATGCCACTACTAAACACAACAAAAAGTAACGACCCCCTCTTTCAAAATACCGTAACTTTTAAAATAAATGGTTCTGAGCAAAAAAGAAAATGGTAAGAGTGTTTCTGCACTAATTTAGTATCTTCTGTGTGAAAATATGATTGATCCGTCAAGTCATGCATGAGTGAGCACGTATTAAAGGCAAAAGTGTCACTTTTCAAAAGTCAAAAGGGTAATTTTAAGGGATTTGTGATACAGGATTTTGACAAATTATGTTTCTGTTGAATGATTAAACGCTATTTATGTAAATCATCTATCGCTTGATTACCTTACACCTCTTTCGGCACTTTTTGCACATTTTATGCTTTAGTGAGTTTAATTTAAACATTTCCATCCTTCCTCCGTTTGAAGTTGCAAAATTCATTAAGTTTATTGAACAAATTGACATTTGATATTTTTTTAGCAAAACGTATCTTTAAATGCTGTACGAACATAAGAGGATGTTACCATGTCATGGTTCAGTGAGCACACTTTATGAATAAATCAAAAAATACCATCATTTACCATTATTTTGGCATAAGAGATGACTCCTGTGACTTTTGAAAAGTGGCATTTTTTCCTTTAATGCATGTCCACTCATGCATGGCTTGACGGATTAATCTTACTTTAATACATAGATTAGTCAATGAGTGTAGATATGTTCCTGCCAAATTATTTTGCTAAAACTCATTTCGTTAAAAAGTTATGGTAGTTTTAAACTAGAGCAGTTTGACTGCGCGCAGTCGATGGGTATGCCTCCACAGTCTGCACTCCCATCCAACTGATGTAATTTGAAAAGCTTCAAGTTACCATGGTAGCAAGACCAATGAGATGAATAAGCCCATGTGACCTTTGACCTAGTAAAGAGTAAAATCCAATAAGTAGTTCTTAAATTATCGCGACAATGAGCTCAATTCGGACATGAGGCCTCGTGACCTTTGACCTCTGACCTTTCAACTCTAAAATCCAATTAGTAAATTGGTGCCTTATATTAGATACTTCTCCCAAGTTACATTAAAATCGGACCAGTCATACTCAAATTATCATAGTAATGAGCCCAAATCAGACATATTTTAGGCCCAGTGACCTTTGACATTTGACCTATCCACTCCAAAATCTAATCACTTCATTGGTGCCTCATAATACATACTTCACTCAAGTTACATAAAAACCGACTGAACATTCTCAAGTTATCGCGGTAACAAGCCAAAATTAGAAATATTTTAGGCCCGGTGACCTTTGACCTGTAAGCTCCAAAATCTAATTAGTTCATTGGTGCCTCATAATACATACTTCACCCAAGTTAAATGAAAATCTGACTGGCCGTTCTTAACTTATCGCGATAACGAGCCCAAATCAGACATATTTTAGCCCCCGTGACCTTTGACCTTTCAGCTCCAAAATCTAATCAGGTCATTGGTGTAAATTGATGACTTATATTAGATACTTCTCTCAAATTACATTAAAATCGGACCAGTAATACTCGAGTTATCACAGTAATGAGCCTAAATCAGGCATATTTTAAGCCCAGTAACCTTTGCCCTTTGACCTTTCAACTTAAAAATCTAATAAGTCCATCGGTGCCTCATAGTATATACTTCACCCAAGTTAAATAAAAATCTGACAGGCCGTTCTCAAGTTATCACTGTAACGAGCCCAAATCAGACATATTTTCGTCCCAGTGACCTTTGACCCTTCAGCTCCAAAATACAACCAGTTTACTGGTGCCTCATAATACATACTTCATACAAGTTACATGAAAATCCGAATGGCAGTTCTCAAGTTATCGCGCTAACGAGCCCAAATCAGAAACATTTTAGGCCTGATGACGTTTGACCTTTCAGCTCCAAAATCCATTGGTGCCTTAAAATACATACTCTACCCAAGTAACATCAAAATCCGAACAGCCGTTTATAAGTTATCGCGGTAATGAGCCCAAATCAGACATATTTTAGGCCCAGTGACCTTTCACCTTTGACCTTTCAGCTCCAAACTCTAATCAGTTCACTGGTGCCTCATAATACATACTTCACCCAAGTTACATGAAAATCCGAACAACCGTTCTCAAGTTATCGCAGTAACGAGCCCAAATCAGAAATATTTTAGGCCCGATGACGTTTGACCTTTCAGCTCCAAAATCTAATTAGTTCATTGGTGCCTTATAATATATACTTCACCCAAGTTACATTAAAATCGGACCAGTGATACTCGAGTTATTACAGTAATGAGCCCAAATCAGAAATATTTTAGGCCCAGTGACCTTTGACCTTTGACCTTTCAGCTCCAAAATCTAATCAGTTTACTGGTGCCTCATAATACATACTTCACCCAAGTTACATGAAAATCCGAATGGCCGTTCTCAAGTTATCACGGTAACGAGCCCAAATCAGAAATATTTTAGGCCCGATGACGTTTGACCTTTCAGCTCCAAAATCTGATTAGTTCATTGGTGCCTTATAATATATACTTCACCCACGTAATATAAAAATCCTACTGGCTGTTGTCAAGTTATCGTGGTAACGAGCCCAAATCAGACATATTTAGACCCAGTGACCTTTGACCTTTGACCTTCCAGCTCCAAAATCTAATCAGTTCATTGGTTCCTCATAGTACATACTTGGTCCCAGTTACATCAAAATCCGATTAGCGGTTCCTAAGTTATCGCGGTAACGAGAACTTGTAACGGACGGACGGACGCACGGACGGACAACCCGAAAACATGATGCCTCCGGCAACTTCGTTGCGGAGGCATAAAAAGGAGCAGATACTTTTTGTGTTGTGTGTTGTTACTTCACTCCTTCTTAGTATTTCTTTATTCACTGTCTGCTTTGGGTTTGTGTGCAAAATGACGTGTATTTGTTTTTTCTAAATTTAACATTTTTTTCAACAGGCAATTTTTGGGGGTAAATAACTTATTAAAGGCAGTGGATCTCATTTGCAAACATCCCCGAAGACCAGGAAAAGATCACCCATGCCCTTAGGGTATTGATGAAGGGCATGTCTGTGAAATCTGGGGGTCAGTAATTACCTTGAATTTGAAAAATGCGAAAGAAAAACAATAGCCTTTTAGTGTACGTGCTATAGTAGGATTTTTTTCTCGCGAGAAAAAAAAATCGAATCAGGGTCTAACGGTCACTATATTTCCACTAAAACTGAGTTTCTAGCTCCTATATTTTGCTAAAGGTTCCCAGATGGCATTTTCTTCTAAATGCCATTGTATTTACACAATGTTAATTTTTAGGCATGCAAAAGAGATGTCCTGCCTTTAAACAGTATGTAAACCATTTTGGCAATACATTCTTTCCTTTCTTATTGAAATATTGGCTTACAAATGAATAATGAAATTTATCCCCTACATCGAAAGACTTGCAGAGAGTATATTGTTCTTCATTAGACAAAACGAAGTCAAACCCACTGGTATTTATAGGTTACATATGTGATCTACATCTCAACCTACAGAAGACTGTTGCATCAGCAGTACTTTAAACTAACAATTTTCTAAACTTCCTCATCTTTAAACATTCTGTAATTGGCACATAGATGTTTGGACCATCTTGCCATATTCCACAATCTTGACCATACCCACATATATTCAATTCCTGAGCTATTTAGTACATTTTTATGTAAAACAACAATGGTAATGAAATCTTCATGTCCTCAATCTTATTTATACTGCGCAATCAGCGTCGTACCCTGGGTCCACTCATTGGAGGGGGGCACCCAATCGCTCGCTTGAAACTGTATTTTCAGATAGTGAATTTAAATCACTGCGTACACCAAGTTTATGGTACAATGGTACTAAAATGTTACGGGTTGACTGGCCATTTTGTGTTAAAGTGTAACCCAATTTCAGTAAATTTGTAATAAAATCGACATTTTCATGTGTATTTTTACATAGATATTCTTGGCCTCATTGAGCCGTATGCATAAAAAATAGTAATTGGTTCTTCTAGCCTTTTGCTTGAATCCATATGCATAAAAAATAGGAATTGGTTGCAAGCAAAGATTCTTGCTTGCCTGCAAAAACATTTTGAAACAAAGGTTGTTCTTGACAACCTGATAGTTTGCCTGAGGTTTGCAGGTTTGTAAGGTATGACAAAAACAAGGATATGCAAATTGTTCCAACCATCATACACTCCCGAAATAATCAGTAGAATCGTTCCTCGGTGGTCACATAAAGAAACATCCATAAATTTGTATGCATTAGTGAAGTGACCTTTCGTAACTCCCATGACAGGAATGTTTCTCCTCTCACGCGTAATATTTTAATACATTATACGAAACCCGCCTTTGTGCTCCCATGAAAGTAATAGACCTTATACATAAAAACACTTGCTAACATCCTACAAGCCAAAGATGGATTTCAAGCAATTGCTTTTTTTCGTATGCATAAAATTTTGCTTGTGTTCAATCCGTTTTCTTGCCATTCGTGAGCAATTCCTACAAGGTCTCCACAACCATACAATAGCAACGTCACGGTGGTGCGAACAACAACAAAGGCTAGATCCGCACGAGTCGAATACGTATGGAAAGAAGCCTCCCATCTTCACAACTCGCGGTCAACGTACATAAATACATTTTGAAAGACGCAACGTACCTCCAGGATTGAGTTAAATCTTTAACCCCCTTCCTGAAATATTTTCCCCCAATTTTTTCTTGATATACCAGAAATAGTATTTCTTGATTTATCCTCCTTTTGTGCAGCTTTGGTTTGGTCTAATTACGAGCATGGACATGTTTTAAACTCGAATGTCATAATTAAGCAAAAGCGCTCAAGCTGGTATTGAGGAGCTTGAAAAAACCCGAGCAAATTCTTGTCAGAACAAGGAAAAGGTTCTTTTTATGCATACGTTTTTAAGCAATTTCTTTCACCTGTTGCATGAGCTTGGATTTTGCTTGACAACCAATTGCTGGTGCTTGAAGCAATTCCTTACAAGCAATTCCTACTTTTTATGCATACGGCCCATTATGTGTGTCATAATTAGTTAAAAGGGAACTCCGCGAGCGACCGTAGCGAGCAAGCGGTTTGGAAACTTTGAAAATCCGAGAAGAAAAATGCGTGTTTGTTGTGTAGTCTTTCAAACTAATTAAAAATTGAAAATACTATAATGCGACAACAAATTGAAAAAACATGTAGGTGTTTATTTACACCCTAGCCACTGTTTTTCAAGACTTAGGACTTAGGGACACCCGCGTCGTCCGACGCATGAGGCGGTCAGCTTCCTCCAGCTTCCTCTGTCTTGGGTTAGATTGTGGATATCCTTCCATCTCACAAGGTTCCCTTTCAGATCACGTCTAATGGTGGGTTGCCAGCTCATCCTCGGTCTCCCTCTACGCCTTCTCCCTTGGGGGGTCCACCATAGAGCCTGATTGGCAGGGCGGGTAGATGGAAGCCTCGCAGCATGTCCTAACCATTTCAGACGTCGTTTGCATATAACATCGGATACAGGAGGCTGTTTAGTTCTTTCTCTTACGTCTTTATTGGTGACGAAGTCATCCCATTTTATGTGTAGTATTTTTCGAAGACACGTCGAGTCGAAGGCGTCGAGTTTGCGTTCTTGAGATATCTTCAGACCCCATGTCTCAGATTCGTACAGAAGAGTACAAAGTACGTTGGTGTTAAAAAATCTGAGCTTAGTCTTTAGGGAAAATTTCCTGCTTGACCAAATTTTACTTAATTGATTAAATGCTGCCGACGCCTTCCCGATTCTGCAATGAATTTGGTGATCAATGTCACCTGGGTTGTTTATTGAACTGCCCAGGTAGGTGAAGTCTTCAACAATATCTACTTTCTGTTGACCAATGAATACATGTTGAAGAGGGCGATGGGCTCCTGACAACATGTCTTTCGTCTTCTTTTGACTGATAACCAAACCCAGTTGTCCAGCATTCTCACCTACTGCATGAACTAGTTCCTGTAGCTGAGGTGTGCTGCTTGCGAGTGCTGCAATATCATCAGCAAAGTCGAGATCTGATATTTTTCGGTTATCAAGCCAAGGAATCCCTTTGTCTACCGTTGCTCTCTTCATGACCCAATCGATAGCTATTGCAAAAAGAATCGGTGAAAGTATGCACCCTTGACGCACTCCTGTAAGTACCTGGAACCAGTTACTTGGAACCCTCGTAGATTGTCTTGATGGCTCGGACCACAGTTTCTGGGAGGCCATACGAAGTGAGTACCTTCCACAGTGACGGACGGTATATGCTATCAAATGCCTTGCTGAAATCAATAAAGCTGATTGCAAGGGGAACCTGGTATTCATGGCACTTTTCAATTATGCGACGGAGAGTAAATATTTGCTCAGCACACGATCTCTTGGGACGGAATCCTATTTGCTCTTCCCGTAACTCCTCATCAATCACATTCCTTAGTCTATTCAATATCATTTGGCAGTAGACCTTGCCAGGGATGGAAAGAAGGGCTATTCCTCTCCAGTTGTCACACTCCGATAAGTTTCCCTTCTTTGGTACGCACACAATGGCTGCATCTTTCCAGTCTTGTGGCACCCTGCCATTCGTCCACGCCTGGTTACAAATTTTCAGGATCCAGTTAACCACAGTCTCGTCTCCCGCTTTCAACATCACAGCTGATATGCCATCAATACCCGGTGTCTTATTGTTCTTCATCCTTTTTATGGCATGCCTGACTTCCATTGGAGTAAAGGTATGAGTCGCAATGCATGGGGAGTATATTGGACGGATCAGTAGGTTGCGCAGGATTATCTGGTTGGGGCCTGTTCAGTACCTCCTTAAAGTGTTCAGCCCATCTGGCTAGCTTCTCCTCACCAGAGGAGAGAAGTTTTCCATCTTTTGCCTTAATTGGTGCAGACCTTGAGAAATTATTATTGGTTACCTTCTTTGCAATGCGATACACCGTTCTCATGTTATTTCGTGCCGCAGCCTCCTCTGCATCATCAGCCTGTTTATCAAGCCAGTCCCTCTTATCACGCTGTGCACTACGTTTTACTTCTTTGTCTTTTTCTTGTATGCTTCAAAGAATGCATTGTTTCCATTCTGAACTGCTGAGTTGTGACGCTTGTTGTTAAGATGCTTCCTTTCTCCGATTGATCCCCAGGTATGGTTGCTGATCCACTCTTCTTTGAGTGGCTTCTGGTAGCCAAGAATTGTTTTCCCAGCTGACTTCATTGCACCTCCTTGAAATGATCCCACCACTCCTCAGAACCTAGTTGTCTGTCAGTTAGGGTGTCAGAAAGGATATTAAAGCGGTTCTGGAGTGATATTCTAAATTGTTTACCTATCTCGTTGTTTTTGAGTTGACGGACATCGAACCTTCTAGGTAATCTAGATTTCTTTTTGTGTCTCTTCAGTTATCTTGGCGATAGCTAAGATGTGGTCACTGGCCACATCGGCTCCTCTGTAACAGCGGACGTCTTGCATGCATCCAGACCTCCATGAAGGGCCTAGCGCAAAATGATCAATTTGAGTATTGATTCTGTTGTCGTTAGAAATCCATGAGATCTTGTGGATGTCCTTGTGCTGGAAAAGTGATGATCCAATTCTTAAGTCATTCAAGGAACAAAATTCAAGGGGGTGGGTAAATGAAGAAAATTAACCTTTTTACAGGAGCAGCAGATCTGTTTTTATGAGTGGGATGGGTTGGCCAGCCTAACAGGTCGGGTACAGAGGCCCACCTTACAATCCCTCGTAAGGTCCCGGGTAGGGGTCAGGGGCGGGGTCCCTGAAGCTGACGAGTTCTAGTGGTTTACGAGCTTATTTTGCCCCGCTGATAACACTATTGTTTTGTAAAATAGACAGTCGAAAATACTCCAAAACCTCACCACTTTTTTGCACTTCCTGTGGTGCTAATTCTGTATTATGAATTGCTGATGGCAGGCTATTTCAAATCAAGGTGATAATATTTATCGGGGGTCAGGGGGCGGAACGACTTGAAGCTAACGGGTTCTAGCGGTTTTGTGGGCAGATTTTTTTTGATTGAAAAGGTTTTATTTACTGCATTTCATATTTTCTTTCAAAACAATAACATATAAAACATATATTCAGTTTACAAAGATATCAATCAGAAATTATTCAAAACAATACATAGTACATCATATATTTTGTTGAAAGAAAAATACTATGATAAGTTCATAACAGAGCATATGACCGAACTAAAATAACTTCATTTACAATACAATACATACATTCTATGCAGAGGGCCGCCGTTGTAAGCTACGCTTGAATAAACGGACAGCCAAAGTAAATGAAACATTTTCTTTGTAAATACTTGATTATTCAAACAGATGGGCCATATTGTAGTAAATCCAGTTTCATACAATTACTGGGTACGCAAGAGTGGTGCCTGTGTGTGCTTGTGCAGGTGATGACGCGCGAAGGTGTTGATGGCCAACAATTTCGAGATAAATGATGAAAGACTGAGATTATACGGTTGAACCGGTGAAGGTTTATCGTTATACTACAAAAACAAATGCGTTAAAATTTTGCGTTAAAAATTTTGCCTCTCTGTTAACTCTATAGTTTCGTAAAATGAACATTTCACAATTATTAAAACCTATGATTATTAAAATACGTATTTTTGTTAAAGTTGACATTTCAGATTTTCTGGGGATGTGTACGCACCCGACACACCTCCCTCGGCTACGGGTCTGTTATTCACGTTATATAACCCCTCTATCTGATTTTAAATCTATGTGTCATAAGCATAGGGGTGCTCAGTGGGTAATAAATTTGGAGGATTAATTTCTACAAAAAAATTGTTTAATTTGACAAGTATATCTGCAACATTTCCTCCGCTATGCCTGATTCCAAGTTAATTAGAGGTAATATTGCGAGTGAGCGCAGCGAGCCTGCGGTTTTGAAAGCGACAGTAGTTTGACCTAAAGTGGAAGAGATTGAAGAATTGCTCTCGGTCGTTAACTCATCCTGTTATGCATTCTGTTTAAGTGTAAATTAGTCCCGGGGGGTACTTGCCTAGAAAGGTGAACGGGAGTCTAATAGGTGACTTTTTCGCAAAAAAAAAATCCTTAAACATGGGTATGTTTTTTTGGAAAAAAATCCTTAAACATGGGTCATGATTTTGAAATGTTACGATTTACACTAGATATTTTCGCCTATTTCATCGCTAAAATGCTAAAAATTGCCACTTTTTTCAATAAAAACCCTTAATAATAGGTACCATTTTCCGCCAAAATGACCCTTAAAAAAAGGTCGGGTTTTTCGACTTCAGCCGCACACCCCCGTCGGAACCAAATCTGAGTAGCCCCCCCCCCCCCCCGGGAAATTAGTATTGCCTGTAATGGCTGTTTTGCAATGAAAATCCGAATAGAACCCTAAATTTGCTGACCAGACGAGCAAGCTTCCATAATCATGTTTGGTCCTTTTAACTATATGATCACTGGGACGGGTGGAGTAATAGCAAGCATAACTGCCGATAAAATATGCCACAAAAGATATATCTGTGTTCTGAAACATTTCAACAATTGATGAACGAAGCAAATCATCAACGCTAGAAATACGCTCAAGTGTGTGGGAGGGCCGTTATAATCCCTCCACTGTACAAAAAATTTTCAAACACGCATAGAAAAGACATGTTTTCTGGGCATGGTAAATACATATTAAATAAAAAAAGGATATTTTTTTTCTATCAACATTTAAGTGTTTGCTAGATCGCTTCAGTTTATTTATATTTTCAATGTAAAGCATTTTTTTGTCCGGTTTTTTTTGGGGGGGGGCACAAGCCCCAAAGCTCCCCCCTCCCGTAGAACCGCGCCTGTCTGAAACACTTTAATTTCATTTACATTCTCATATCTCTATACTTCGCACCAATACAACAAACTGGGTAAAAACTTTCGATCAAATAACTCACACTGTGTAAATATTGTTTGGCTTTCTACCGGCAGACCCTATATAGTGCCCTGCTTACATGGGTTAGGCTACCTGCTTTACATTTGCCACCTCAAAAGCACCAAGTTCCATTGTAATTGAATTTAAGCCATAAATAGATTTTTCCAATTTTTACCTACCCCCGTTTAGATTTTCTTTTATTGGCCTGTGCATGTTCAATGATCAATCTACAACAAAATATGCCATCTTATCCCTATGTAAATATGTATAATTTATTTTACGAGCGTATACCCCGCCATAATCAACTATTTAAAATATATTGCATAACACCAAACTATTGCAAACAAGTTGTAACTTTCTGCGAGATCGTTCTACTCTTACCTTCAGTCCAATGAGCAAAGACCGTCATTTCACGTGCATCTATGAAATGATAGGACAAACAGGACGATGAACTTGTGAATAAAGCTCTTGTAAAACATATACTTTATCCAGCATTATAGGTTAAGTGTGGAATGGTTCTGTACGTAAACATGTATAAACGTTGCTCAGACTACACGCTTTGAAAATACATTTCACAGAGGCTTGGCAACAAATATTGAGGCAAAATGAATGTTGCCAGGCTTGTTAATGCATTCTATCCAACATCCAGTGAATCTCATAGATCAACTTTTCACACAATTATAAACGTGGCTGTAGAACAGTTGGGAATTAGGAGTGAAACAATAAGGAGGGGCAGTTTATTTTCGACAAAAATGGGGGCAAAATTCTAACGTGGCTTCCAGCCGTTTAGATTAACTCATACAATATTGAAAGGGGCAGTAATCGTTACGTGTGTGTACGTGTGTGTGTGTGGGTGGGGGTGGTGTGGTGTGGTGGTGTGTGTGTGTGTGTGTGTGTGTGTGTGTGTGTGTGTGTGTGTGTGTGTGTGTGTGTGTGTGTGTGTGTGTGTGTGTGTGTGTGTGTGTGTGTGTGTGTCTGCGCATGCGAGGGGGGGGGGGGGCAAAATGTCCGCGCTTGACCATGATCATCCTCCTTATCTTGGTGGAGTCTGGAGAGACTATTGAAGTGTTAGTTAAATTGTAATTACCCATACTTTCCTCCGAATTTCTCTCACACGATACACCCGTCCTACACCGTAAACTCAGCGTCCATGACACTGTTTCGGTAAGAATAGAAAAACAAAACAAAACTAGTACACTCACTCAATTTCAAGAGATGTGTAACATATTAAGGATTCATGTTGACTGTTTCATTTCATTTCATCATTTCTAACTACAGACTATTTTATAGCACAATGTCTTCAACGCGTTACTGTTACCGTGTAAAATCAAATGACTCTGCATATAACATTGTGACGTTCAACAAGTATAACTTGTGTTTGGGAAATAAAGGGAATCTAGAGGTTTTTCATTCGCTGTCGGGGAGAATTGAAACAAACAGAAATGGTAAACATCATATGGGGATGAAAATGAGGAACGAACTCAGCGACAAAATTATGGCAAGGATACGATTGAGAGAAGGATAGATTTAACTTATTAAATTGTTGAAACTGCAACACTATTGGACATTTTGGATATGTTTAAAGCACGTAGGATCACTTTATCCCAACATAGTTTAATAACGAGCAAGATATTAATTTATTTTAAGTGAACCAAAAGATGTGCACCGAAAACAACAACAATGGGGTGGAGACCAAGGCAGAGTAATTTCGCAAAGTTATAATCAGAAATACACGTTCGATAGACATAAACACTGCTAATGCATTTACTTTATACATTTAGAAGATACAGTTAAAACTCATTGCGTATGTTTTGCCAAGTGCAGTTATTTCGTTGTTCTTCATTACTGTATTAACGCTGTTAGTGTGATTGCAGGAAAACTCAACAGATTATGTTTTTTCGAGTGTGCTACTGAAGGGTACAAATATTCAGGAAATACTCACTAGGCCTACATATTCGTTGTAAAGAGACAACCAAAATCGACATGATCCAGCCAGCTAGTATACCAGCTACAAAGCCAACCGTTATGTCTGTGGTTAAAAATAATGGGAAAAACATTGTCAAAACACACAACATTCAAAGTTCGGTGCTGGTGTCATTGTTAGTGCAGAGAAAACAAAGCAGGCTGCTAAACCGACCTCCATACCTGAGATCAGTTTAAGGCAATATTAGGCGGCGATCGCGAGGTGGGGATGTACGCCTCGATATTTTTTTTCTGGTGGATTCACCCTCTTCCGCGATGATTAAGCTTAATGATTTTTTTTTTTTTGGGGGGGGGGGTTCGATTTTTGGATAGATTTTGTATCCGCGATCCTGTTCAATGCGTAAATGCAATGGGAATAAAGTATTTAACGTTGCTAATGCAGGGGTGGGTCAAATTCATATTTGTCCAATCTTTATAAAACTTTTCCCCCTCGCAAGAGTATTATGTCTCGCCTTCGGTGTTTTTGCCCGCGTGATTGAATATATGTATATATATGCATATTAAAGAATACCTTAAAAGAATATTGACTTATCATTATTTCAAGATGATTATGTTACAAGAGTAAATCCGAAAGATAGGCATTTTCCAATTGATATTACTTGTATGTATTGTATACTGTAATCTACTCCCGTTAGGTCTTTGATGTTACTGGCAGTGAGGGTATTTAACAGTCCACCGAGGGACTCCACAAACTGCGGAAGTAATAGTAGGGGTGGGCGAATGAAACCTTTTTTGGGAAATTTAATTTCAAACAGGTGGATTCTGTTGCCATTTTGGCTGCTGAATACAAATCTAATGAGTTCTTTGGTTTCAGAATATATCTGATATATGGTTCCTAGCGATTTTTCAAAATGGCCGCCAAAATCCCCTAAAATGACAGTTTTCCTATGTAAATACTTAAATATCTATCCAAATATGGCTTGTTATATGTCTAATTGTTTGTTTTCATGGCACTGAGCACAAAAATAGATAAATCAAATCTGTTTGGTCATTATTTTGTAATGTCTATTTTGGGTTAAAAACAGTATCTTTGGTCATTTGGGGGTAAAATTGCCCACCAATTCATAAACTGTGTACATAATACTCCAATTATTTATGCAACTGTGGCTTGTAATATGTCTAACCACATGTTTTCATGGTCACCGAGTCCAAAAATAGATAAATTAGACATGTTGGGTTGCAAGTATTCCTTATTTTGAGTGAAATCCGCATTTTTTAAAACCATTTTTTGGTAAAAATGGCCCCCAAAATCGCTTTTTGTGCACAAGACTGCAAATATTATTGCAACTACAGCATGTACTTTTGTCTACCATGTCTTTTGGCCCCTGGATTAAAAAATGTTTAAAACAGGACCGTTATATCAGTTGTATTGTCTGCATTTGCTAAAGAATCAGCATTTTAGTGAAATTTCGGTCAAATTTTGCTCCAAAATCATTTTTTTATACAGGATTTCAGATGTTCTTGCAAATGTGGCCATATGTATGGGGTTATTCAATGGTTCACAAGAACATCTCCAGTTTCTCCACATTATAACAGAATTCAAATATAATTAAACATCAGGAAAGCTACATATACTGTACATATCATCCATGTTGTCAAAATTTGGTATTCTGACAAATACATGTGTATGGTCAAAATTGTTCAAGTTTCACATAAAACTATCGAGACTTGCAATAAGGTGTACTCTAAAAGTTTAGAGTACATTCAGTAGCAGTGCATTCATGTCTTCAGTGACACATGGGCGCGGTTCTAGAACCAAATTTTAGGGGCTTTACATGACACGTGCGAGGGAGAGAAGCGAACCAGCGGAGGGGGGAGGGTGGGAGGGGGATACCCCCTTCCATGGTAGGAACTTTTTGAAAATATGCATAGAAACGAGATGTTTCGAAGCATAGTAAAAACATATTCTAAAGGTGCATTTTATCAAGATTATTAATGATTGTAGTCAGGATTTCAAAAAGGTGTCAGGAAGTATGTTGAAAACGGTATTTGAGTAGTCATACTTGCGAGGAAGCAGAGCGACTGAGCAGGAGGAGGTGTGGGATACCCCCTCCCACGGTAAGCACTTTTTTGAAAATACGCATGGAAAAAAAGTAATAAATACATATTTCACGAAGATTATTAGGGATTACAGTAAGAATTTCAAAAAGATGTACACTGTTAGTAGTCATACTTGTGGGTAGCGAAGCGACTGAGTAGGGGGTGGGTGTCCACTGTAGGAACATTAATGAAAATACGCAGAAAACAGGTGTTTTGAAGCATGGGGAGGGGGTGTGAGGGGGTATACCCCACGATAGAAACTTTCTGAAAATACGTGTAGAAAAAAAAATTCTAAGCATAGGCTATAGCAAAAACATATTTTATCAAGATTGTTAGGGATTATAGTCAGAATTTCAAAAGGATGTACACTGTGAGTAGTCATACTTGTGAGGGAGCGAAGCGACTGTACGGGGGAGGGTGTGGGAGGCGGTATACCCTCCCAACACGGCGTGGAAATTTTCTGAAAATACGTGTGAAAGACCGTGTTTCTTAGCATAGTAAATGCATATAGTTTATCACGATTATTAGGGATTACATGTATAGTCATTATTTCAAAAAGATGTACACTGTGAGTAGTCATACTTGCTAGGGAGCAAAGCGACTGAGTGGGGAAGGTGTGGGAGGGACCCCCCCCCCCCCACGCGGTAAGAACTCTTTGAAAAACCCATGGAAAATACATGTTTATAAAGCATAGTATTTATCATGGACTTATTGTCGGAATTTCAAAAAGATGTACAGGACGGTCAGGACAGATGTGGAAGACTGTACGTGAGTAGGCATACTTGCGAGGGAGCGAAGCGACCGAGCGGGTTGAGTTGTGGGAGGGGTGATTACTCCCTCCCATGGTAAGATTTTTTTGAAGATATGCAAAAAGACATGTTTCTAAGCATAGTAAGTACATATTTTATCAAGATTATTATGGAATATAGTCAGAATTTCGCATGATGTACAATGTCAGTAGTCATACTTGCGAGGGAGGGTGTGGGAGGGGATATACTCCCCCCCCGCGACCCCGGTACGGAACTTCTGAAAATATACGTAGACAAGACATGTTTCTAAGCATAGTAAAAAGGGAATTATAGTCAGAATTTCAAGAAAATGTACACCAGGGACCCGTTGCATAAAACTTTAACCGGAGAAATTTCTCTGGTTAAATATGAAAACTCCGGTTAGCGTAATTTTACCATGCATTTTCCCATAGGAGAAAAACTCTGGTTAAAACAACCGGAGTTTTTCTCCGGTTAAAGTTTTATGCAACGGGCCCCGTGAGTAGTCATACCTGCGAGGTAGCAAAGCGACCGAGTAGGGGGTGGGAGTCCACTGTACGAACTTTTTGAAAATACCCATAGAAAAGAGGTGTTTTGAAGGATGGTAAATACATACTTTAAAGGAATATTTGATCAGGATTATTATTTATTACTACTATTTATTGTTCAAAACTGTAATTCATGAATTTATATGTATAATGGTCATTATTTGCATTCATCTTGGGCTCAAAACGTGTATTTTCTGTATATTTTTGTTTAAAATATCACTTTTTTTTACAGATATCACCCTACCAATACCTCCAATGTCTTAAATATTCTAATATTGAACTCAGCAACCTCAAAAACATATAGGAGGACATATTGCACATCACTTTTATGCACTTTACTGCAAAAATATGGCCAAAAAGCCATTTTCCCGCCATTTTTTCACAAAATTGGCAGTAACCAATATAAAACTTCATCGTAGGTCAAAATGATTGTCGGATTTGTATTCAGCAGCCCAAATGGCAATAGAATCCACTTGTTTTAATTTTTTTTGTCATTTGCCCACCCCTAGTAATAGAGGCAAAAAAATCGGAATTTCTTCCTAACATTCCATTTGACTTCAGAATAAAATTCATTGCAAATTCTACAAACACTTCAAACAATATTTGAATTTCAGAACATAATTTTGTTTAAAGAGAATACACAGTTCTGGTTGATGATGGAAAATCTTTCATCAAAATTTCACATTTCATTGGTTTCCGCGTGAGAGTATATCACATTTGCATTACAATGTGGAACTAATTTAATCCATATGAAATAAAAAGATGAGGGATTGGCAGTTCGAACAGGTGAAGTTTTCCATATGAAGTGCCCGTACCATTGCTAAAGTGTGTGTGTCAACAATTAACATATTCCCACATATTGATTTCTGTGTTAGTACTTTATCAGCGGTGGGGATTTGTGTAGCAGATTTGTCAAAAACGAAGCTGTTTTTTTTTAACTAATCTCTCCTGTATTATAGTGACATTTTCAGAATACCATCTGTTCACAGAAGGTGTGAAAGTAGCTGATATTAAAATAATGTTGTTCTGCAAGTCCTCAACCAGTACTGTGTATTCTCTTTAATCTAGGCACTGGGTCAGGTATCATGCAATCTCGCGCATATGGTTATCACAATATTTACGAAAGAATTTAATGGTAGAAAATTTATTTTCCACCCATCCAGCAGCATAACAAAACATCACTCATGCCCTTAGGAAATTCTTTTGAAGAAAATATAAGTGAAACCTGAACACCAGTATTCATCTAGAATTTGAAAAATGAAAAAAAGTTAATCGTTAGCATGGGGTTCTCTTTCTACCTCCATATGCTGTTAATTAGACCCCTGTGAAGCTGACTTCACATAGTAAGTTCAGTAGTATTTTAGCAATGCATTTCATGCATTGGTCTATGAATAATAATCTTCATGAGACTAATGCATACAATTTGTCCAGTTAATAGGCCGTATGCATATGAAAAGCAGCAATTGCTTTTTCTAGTCTTTTGCTTGAATCCATATGCATACAAACAAACAAGCAGAAGCGATTCTTCCTGCCTATTAGAAATATTAAACGATAATTTGCCCGATGTTTAACATCGGTATAACACCGGGTCACCAGTATAACAAAAACAACATATGCAAACTGAACTCCAACCATAGATATGCACTCAAGAACTGGTCAGTGGAATCATTCCTCGTTTGGTCACGGGGAAGAAACATCCATAAATTTGTATACATTAGTGAAGAAATCTTTTATAATTCCCATAACAGGAAATGCTTCATCTCTCACGCGTATTTTTTTAATACATTATACAAAACTTGCTTTTGTTCTCCCATGAATGTAATGGGCCGTATACATAAGCACTTGCTAAAATTGCTTTAAGCCGAAGATGAGTTTCAATCGATTACTTTTTTTTTGTATGCACAACATTTTGCTAGAGATTAAACAGTTTGCTTGCAAAAATGGAGCAATTCTTAAAGGTTTCATCAATCATACAAGAATAGCAACGTCACGCTAACACCAACAAAGACGGGTTTCGTAAAGTATATTCGAATGTCATAGGTGTGGGGAGAAGCCTCCTAGCTTCCACACTGGCCATAATAGGGGTAGGCCTGTGCTCGTAATATTCATTTTGAAAGACATCCCATACCTCGTGTAATATGGGGTAAATTTCTTGCTTTGTAAAACGGAATAGTTATTATATGATTCATAATCAACCTTTGCTTCATTTATTCTCCTCCTGTGCTGCTTTACAAGCATGAACATGTTTTAAACTTGAATGTCCTGATTGAGCAAGAGCACTCAAGTTGGTATTACAGAGCTTGATAAAAACCAATCAAATGCCTGAAGAAACAAGCACTATGTTTGTTTTATGCATATATCTTTTTCAAGCAATAGGGTGAAAATTGCTAATACCGGCGTATAAGATTCGGTATACGGATTTGCGAATTTGATTGAACTTTTAAAATATTACGCTTGAAGAATTATTGCTTGTAAGCAATTCCTAGTTGTTATGCATATGGCCCAATGAATGCATATTTTACACACGTGTGAACTGCAAATAAAGTTCTCACATTATACTTGACGAACACACACGCACTACATGGGTCTGAAAGATGATAACACTAGTATAATTTTTTGGTCTACACGAGGCAATAATTGAAATCATAGCCTCACGGTTAATATAATTCGACCAAAACTGACTTTGTATATTTTTCTCAAGATTTTAAAATGGTACTTTCTTCTATGAACTGGTCAGTGTGTTTACACAGTATTGATTTTAAGAAGTGCAGGTGCTCTGTTTCTAAACAAATGAGAAAATATCATATTAAAACAAAACAAAAAATCTAAATAAAACATCCATTTTTAAAAATATCATGGTAAAACAATACCATTACATGGTTTCAAAAACCCCTATTACTTCATTGATTATGTTCCACTGATGTTATAAATTCGATTGAAATGCAACATTGAAACGCATTTAGAATGTCAAGGAAATATTATGTATAAAAAATATACAACCTGTTTCTCGTGTCCAAATAATATTACTCGACACGCGTTTACAATGCAATGAATATGTTTTGCAAAAGACACACAATTTGTTAAGTTATGATTAAATTATTTTTATACAACGTTGCAAACAAAATATCGAAACATATCGAAACACGTCTTAAGATATCTTACAATTACTTAGTTTACTATAAAGTCATCTAAATTAATGAAATATTTCAACAATGTTTCTAGCAAAATATCGAAATGATTTAAATGGTATGAAATTACAAACAACAAATTCAATAATCTTTTTAAATACAAAATATACATGTATACAGTGTTATATATTCATCGATTTGTTTATTGCATAAAATTTCCTTTTCCCTTTTCCCAAGAACTTTGGATCAAATTTCTTTGCCCAAGTTTGTACACGTGGCTATGGAAAAATAAAAGTAAAACCCATAATATTTTGTACTTGCTATATTTGGCTCAAAAATTTCATACTATCGCTAGATAAGTAGGTTGTAAATGTGTAGATGTTAATAACTAAATTTTGGTGAAAATGGAGTTAACCCAATTTGCGATAA
The DNA here is from genome assembly GCA_001188425.1 of Eucidaris tribuloides. Taxonomy (NCBI): domain Eukaryota; kingdom Metazoa; phylum Echinodermata; class Echinoidea; order Cidaroida; family Cidaridae; genus Eucidaris; species Eucidaris tribuloides. Next base: position 21,449 of record JZLH01S0311667.1, read on the forward strand.
AACTCTGCATGTGTAATACCGTATGTTACATGATAGAAACTAATTTGAATCGCTTTTCTGCACATTGCTTTTCACACAATACTGTTGGTGGGGTGAACCTCTACCACGGCGGGGACGTCATCTGGTGCATCCTACTTTCTTAAAATAAAAAGTTTGTAATGGAATTCGCATCGGTGCAAAGATGAATATGAATAGGCATGCGATTTAATGCAATTTAACTTAAAAAATTATAACGTAGCTATTTCCACTATTTCTTTTCCTCGTGAAATTGCTGAATCTTCATAAAATAATACCTGAGGTAGAAATGGATTTTTTTTCATACGTACATGTACCGATCTTCTGTGAATGTGACTCGGGGGTTGGTGCTGGTTTGGTTTTCAGTTCATAACCACGTAGTGTCGTTGATGCTGTCATCTCCGGCGATACATGTTGCTCTGTTGGGAGGGATGTGGGTATTACTGTTGGTTTTTTAGGCACGATCAGAATGCTGGCCGTAATCTCTCTTTCTTTAACAGATATCACCGGCTGTGCTGAACATATGTACGGCGTTTCGCTGGGAACCGCGCTTATGGTCATTGAAACATTTGTTGTTCTGTCAGGGTTCGTTACCAAATACCTGCTAGATTCTTCCCATGGTAATTCGCCATGCCTCCATGAAAGTGATGCACCGGGAAGAAGATAAATCCCATAGCAAGTAATGTCCATTGCCACGTCTGTCAAACCTTGTACTGAGCAAGTTTGAAGAGAATCGCTCGATACATGGCTCGAACACCCGGCAATAGAGATTTGGGTTTCGACTGCCGTAGCCTCATAGTCTGCAACAACACATGAATTTGGTAATAATTGGTAATGAAATGGTAATAAAAATACGTAATTTGTTAAGATGAAACATGAAACGGTGTTGAAACAGTTAAAACTTATATCATTTGGAATTAGATTACCGGTATAATCTTTTGATCTCCTTTTTCTAGGCTTTTTTACTTTGTCAAGTTTACATCTAAGGACAGTCATGAAGGAGAAGATGTTTACAATACAAATTACGAATAGAATCAAAGTCATCTCGAATGGGAATAAATGAGATTATTTATAGGAAATGTTTAAAGAGTGATGCATGCTTTTCATTTTACGTGGACATTTTGCAGAAACTATATCTTTCTGAGTATATATTACAGGTATATAAATGATCGGATATGAGCAAGGCAAATGTAGAAAGTACACAAGATAATGAATATACTCCCGACGTACCGACATATTCATGTTGTGCAATGATAACAGTTAAATGATTTACGATGATAGTAAATAATTAATACACAGGGGCGGATCAAGCTTTTTGGTAAGGGTTTTTTTTTAACCAATGGTGATGGGAGAAAATTTAGAAAATGCATGTTTGCGCGCGAAGCGCGCCGAAAATGTTACAATTATGTATGTTTGCGCGCGAAGCGCGCCGTATGTTTGCGTGCAAAGCGCAGTGAAAATTTAAAAAATGCGTATGTTTACACGCGAAGAGCCCCGAAAATTTAAAAACCGTATCTGTTAAGCGCGCGAAGCGCGCCAAAAATTTGAGAATTGTGTATGAAAATTTGTTTTGCACTGTTTTTTTAAACAAATTTTGTAATATGTTTTGCTTTTCCTGACATCTAACATAATAAGACCATACAAATTCTTCACTTGGCAGCCCAAGGGGGGGGGGGGTTAAACCCCCTAACCCCCACCATTGTAGATCCGCTACTGATACAACTATAAGAAGTAATCCCAGCAAACACGAAACGTCCAGAAAACGTTTTCTCTGCGTTCTAGAAAGGTCCGATGCGTTTGCGTCCGAAGGAAACGTTTTTAAAACGTTTTAAAAACGTTTCCTTAGGACGAATATGCTTCTTCTACTTATAATGGTGATGTATGCGCGAGTGAGCGAAGCGAACGAGCGCTTCAGACATCAATAGATTTTCAAGTCAAGAAAGTTGAAAATTATATTTCTACAATCGTAACAAAGCCTTCTGATGTTCTGATATTATTTATATCAGCACTCAGCAGTACTGTAATTTAATAGGAACACACAAGTATATTCATGCAACAAATTTTGTTATTCAACATTGCTTGGGAAGAATACTTTTCGAAGTCTATGAGGATAGGAACGTGTGGGCATATTAAAGGCAATTTGTGGCTTTTGATTTGGCTGGTGAACGAGGAACGGGCCGAAGGGCAAAATATTTCCATCCACTTCACATGGTGGAGCTAGTGTGCCCCGGTATCAAATAGCTTTCTATTCTTTTTTTCCCAAGATTTTTTCCTAAATGTACACGTTGCTGAAATGTTGAATCTTTCAACCAGTTTTAATTGTTTAGGCCTGTATTTTTGTCGGTACAACATGATGTTCGGGTCGGTTGATTTGGAACGTTGTCTGTGTAGTACACTTGACTCAAGTTGACTGTACCGCTAACGTTCCAAATGTCATCAATCATATATTCATGACAAGGCGGTTTGCCTGGTTACCGAAAAACACATGACATGAAGAAAATCACTTATGCGAGCGAGCGGAGCGAGCGAGCTTGAAAAAAAGAATGATTTTTACATTTGAAAATGTAATTTCTTTCAATATTTTTGTCGGTTTATAAGATATTTCGTCGGTATAAAATTATTTTTTGTCGTCCGATGTACCGACGGAGTCCTTCGTGTACCGACAAAATCCGAAAAGCATTATTGGGGGGGGCAACTGCCCCCCTGACCCCCCCCCCCCTTTGGCTACGCTAATGCTAACGTGTTTTCCATTGGTCCAAATGGGCATTATATCCATATCCCTATTAGTGCACAGATAACGCAAACTGCAGGCCTAATCAAACATCTTATTATCAACAAAATGTAGAAAACAAACTCAGATTGTTTTTTATGTGAGGACATAAAGAGCCCAATCATTTTCTTTTCAGTTAAAACAATTGTCAATTTTTCCGCTTCTGATCAGCCTCCCCTGTTAGTGTGACAATGGCTTTTTATCACATTTTAGAGGCACTTGTTCTTATTTACCTGCCGCTACCGCCTTATGTTAAGTGACACTGGTTCTTAAAATGCCTCATTTTCCTCTTTAATTTGTGCCCCGGATTTAAAAACGAGTTAGAGCAACTTACTTTAATTTTTCTCAGGCTCGCTTGCTGCGCTCGCTCGCATTAATATTTGATATATCATGTATGAAGGTCTTTTCAGTCTCTGAATTCGAGACATCTCAGTAAAATTTTTCCCTTATATAAGATGTTATAAGACACCATGCATTCTTACAAGTCCTACAAATTTCCACGGTCGCTTCGCTCGCTCGTACATTGATATAGGCCATGATATGAAAACCCAACTGCAAAATTTAATGCTATGGTATTTACTTTTTTATATTACAGCAAAAGATCGAGAAACACATTAGGTGAAAGGTCTAAAATATAATCACAATAAAAGCTATCCAATTTTAGGGGAGAGATAGTGGTAGTTTTGTATGTTGTAGGTGTCCCATTTCTTAAAGAAATAACCCTTAATTTGGGGGTGTCCCCAAAATGTGGAAATTTCATCGATCATCCCCCCACACCCCCCCCCCCCCACTCCTCGGACCGGATTTACACCCATGGTACGTGTACATGGACATGATGAAACTTTCAGATGGCGGCCATCTTAAAAAAATAGAAAATAAAAATAAAAAATAAAACGCCCCTCATTTTAATTTTTTTAACTCGGATGAGAAACATATTTTTTTTTTACTTGGCCTTATTCTACTACTACTACTACTACTACACTACTACTACTACTACTACTACTACTACTTCTACTATTATTATTATTATTATTATTATAATTACTACTACAACTACCACTACTACTACTACCACCTACTACTACTAGTACGTACTAGTCGTCGTCCTCGTCGTCGTAAGAGTAGTAGTAACAGTAGTAGTAGAAGTAATAGTAGTAGTAGTAGTAGTAGTAGTAGTAGTAGTAGTAGTAGTAGTAGTAGTAGTAGTTGGTAGTGGTAGTAGTGGTGGTGGTAGTAGTGATAATGTCATGTTAGCTGGTGTACCGGTATTTAATAAAGATTTTGTTGACTATATCCCAGTGTTTGGTTATTTTTACCACAGTGACATATGAAGATGTGACCCAAGCCTTACCGAGTACGTAGACGTCAGTGTAGCTGTAAGTCGCATAACCCCTTTTCTTATCCACTCTGCACATGTACGGCCCTTCGTTAGCAGCTGTCGCTTCGTGAATGATCAAAGAAAAATCTTCCGTCATATTGTACTGCCCTCCCTCGAGATCGAGTCCTCGAACTCTGCTGTTGTACCAGTACACGACCACAGTACCATCATATTCCACACCTCTAATCCAATACACAGCATACGGACGTCCAGAGAATGAACAGGTCAATGTACCAGGGAGCCCCCTCACGAGGTAAGCTGTTGGATCGGTGACGACGTCATCATCTCCGATTACAACTGACACTGTATGTGTATTAAAAGTAAACAGGTAGGCATAATAGTAAAATAATATTTATATAATTGAATGGTCTGTTCTTAAACAGAAAGAAACGTTTGTATTAAAACGTATGGTATGTTATAGGTGGGTGTACGTGGCAATAAACAAGAATGAGAAGACCCATATTAAAATATGGATTAGGACGTCACAAATGGACTACGAGTAAAAATGATCTGAGGGGTATTTGTCGAGGTCGCCGAGGTCTGGGAGACTAAGGGATCACTTTGGCGTCTGTCCAGCCGTCGTTCCTCCGTTATACACTTAGAAAATCTTGAATAACTCTGTACTAAATGCTCTAATTTCAAACTTGGATGAAAAATTGATTTACAGCCTTGTAATGTCGAAATAATGTGAAGGTCACCACTAGCTGTCAACGATCTTTCTGAGCCGAATGTTAAGTTTTTGAGCAAGTTTCTATTATGGCCCACAACTCTGCCCCACTTTCTCAATTCTGACTTACTTGGGTGATAAGGTCTTCAAAGGGTCAAAGGTCGCGGGCAGGGGTCAATGACCTTTTGACCCCAATGTTAGTTTTTTAGCCTGCATATCAGTTTCTAAATGGTCTTTTACTTTCTTCATGCTCTAGATTTTTGCAACACAATTGTAAACTGGAACTAAAACCGTCGTTTTTGGCACATTTTTTGGCATTGTAACAAATCTGCAAGCTTTATATACTATTGAAACGAGATTTATGATAATCAAAGGTTTCTCTTTAAGGTGAGATCAAAATATGTGGCCAAAATTAATGTTACGACACGGGGAATTGATTCTAAAGACTTCCTTTTTGGTAAAAAAAAAAAATCTCGTGGGAGATCCCTGATTTTCCCATTTTTCTGACTTTGCCGCTTCATAAAATAAAAGTGCGCCATGTATAAATATATTGAAGATGAATATGTGTAGCGGGAAGTCCTAGGATTCTAAAAATGTAAAAATCAAATTTTATTGGCTAGTAGAAGTCCCGCGGAATTGGCAAATACCTATCACAGACACCAGTTTCTCTCAGTCGTCTGACTTTCCCAGCTGGCTAGAAATCAACGCAGTCTTTATTATTATGCGTTCGAGTGTGAATGTAAACAATAGAATTGCTGCGCACGTTCATGACATGTATTATGAACACCCCTATCATTTAACGTAGCAGTCCGTCGCTTCCTCTACAAAGCATGGTGTGAGACCAGTAGAACATGACCTGAGCGTAAAATCTCGTATTTCTCTGCCCACAAGAGGAGCATTTTTGTGCTAAACAAATTAGAGACTTGCTCCAAAAAATTAACATTGGGATCTATATGGTCGTTAACCCCTGCTGGTGTCTTTTTTATTACGGCCCACACCTGTGCCCCTATTTCCCAATTGTAAACTTACGGTGGTGGATGTCTTATAGGAAGCTGAATGTCACCAAAAAGGTCAAATGTCACCAGCAGGGGTTAACGACCATATAGATCCCAATGTTAATTTTTTGGAGCAAGTCTCTATCACGAAACTTGTTGAGACACATTTAAGCCATCGCCTTGTTTTAAAGGTACGGCTTAGCAGGGTGCATTGAAAATACTTTAGTAATGTTCAAAAATATTATGTGATGTATATTTTCACGAAATAGTGATTTGGTGGTGAACATTCATGAATCTTAATCACTAGACCAATTAACTTTAAAGTGATAGGCTAACATTGTGGAGCTTGAGTTTAAAAAATTGTCAAACTTTGATATCTGAGCTACATAGTAGTGTTCAAATGGACAAATAAACACCCTAGAATACAAAAGTTTGGAAAGTTACACTGCCAATGGCAAGTTATACATGAATAAATAATAAAACTCGGGCGAGTTTTATTAACCTAGGTGTACACACAGTAAGTCTATGGGAGGAAATGGGCAAGTGAATCTGATCAACTTACGATTTTCGCTTTTTTAAAGCACTAAATAATCATTTTGGAATACAATTTTTTCAGGGCTTCATTTTTAGACCTAATCAAAGACACTGGTAGCATGGGGAATCATGAGGCTCTGATTTTTTTTAACTATGGTAAATTTTAGCCAATACCTTTAACAAAGATTTGTACCAAATCAACTTAAAACGGCAAAAGTTGTCCCATTGTTCAAGAAAAATAATCCGGAACACATAGTTAATTACCGACCCATAGCACTAATTTCAATATTTGCTAAGCTACTTGAAAAAATTATGCATTAACGACTTTATGAGTTTTTAATAAAAAATGACATATTAATACCAGAGCAATTTGGATTTCGTAAAAATCATTCTACTTCATTAAGTATACTTAATTTTTCTGATTATGTTTTACATGACCATGCATGATATTGACAAAGGCAACTTTTGCTGTGGAGTCTTTATGGATCTTTCTAAAGCATTAGACACCATCGACCACCACATCCTTTTAAGAAAATTGTGCTTATATGGTATTAGAGGATTACCTCTAGAATGGTTTCGAAGTTATTTATCCGACAGGAAACAGTATGTGGTGGTCGATGGTGTTGAATCTGCATATTTGGACACAACTATCGGTGTACCACAGGGTTCGGTCCTCAGACCACTTTTGTTTTTGTTATATATTAATGATCGTATCAATTGTTCTCATGTATTAAAATTTTCATTGTTTGCTGACGATACTGTTGTTGCTTACTCTAACAAAAATATTCATGAAGTTATTACGACTGTCAATAATGAACTTTTACTGTTAAATGATTGGTATAAATGTAATGACTGTATTTAAATTTTGACAAAACAAAATATATTATCTTTCATTCCAAAAACAGAAAAATTCCATCAGATCTAGGTCCAATTCAAATTGAAAATACTATAATCAAACGATCTGAATCTGTGGAATTCTTGGGTGTTCTTATTCATGAATCTCTTGATTGGAGACATCACATTTCTAATATTTTTTCAAAAGTTTCCAAAAGTATTGGTGTTCTTTGTAAGCTTAGATCTTTTTTACCTCTCAAAACCGTGGTCTGTATATAACGCAATTATTCTACCACACCTAAATTACTGTAATGAATTATGAGGTAATACGTACAAAACACACATTAAACTTCACCTACTTCAATTT
>JZLH01S0311698.1:8632-19042 GCA_001188425.1 Eucidaris tribuloides
CCCTACGACCCCTCCCACCCGGCATTTCAGTCAATGAACCCTATGGTGTATCCAGCATTCCTCCACCCTGACATTCATTATCCCCCTTCTGGTTCCGTTATGACTCCTGTCTGGAAGTCACCCAGTGAAAAGGGTGGCTTTGAACACGACCGCGACCAGGGGGCTTCCCCACACAGTCTTTCTTCCAGGGACAAGTCCCCAGAAGCAGCACGTGAACAGCCCCCTCGTGCCCTCGACGTACTCCAGCAACACGCCAACCAGTATTTCACCTCGCAGAAACACAACTCATCATCGAGACCCAGGACTCCAGAGAAGGGACGCACGACTCCCAAACCGCAGTCTCGCTCATCTTCACCAGCTGCAAGGAAGACGCCCGAGTCTTCATCATCGTCATCTACCAGTGCTTCTACCAGAGAGGAGTCCTCCAAGTACGACTCATCAGGGAGGAGACTCGACTCATCCTCAGTACATCCCTTGGTCCATCAACACATGCATACTCATCAACACACTCATGTAGGAGTAGGATTCCCAGTACTGCCTCCATATGATCCTTATGGTAAGTGTCTTCAAGGCCATATCATCATTGTGGTGACAAGACCTCATATCTCAAAAATGTTAAATGTTCAGGAAAGCCAAAAAACATGGCTGCCTTAACACAGTAACAAATAAGAAAGTCATCATTTCGTTTGGCAACAGTGGCTCTATTTTTTCAGCTTTGGACACAACAAAATCTCTCTTCCTAATTACAAGATTGCATAAAAACCACATTTTCATCCAAACTTGAGATACGAGGTCTTGCTACCCAGGATAAGACATGTCAGGTGCCGCACAATTACACTGTCTGTCATATAACATTGTATGTGATTTTCTGAGTGTGGTAGTGAAATGGTTACAAACCCCCTTTTTCACATTTTAGTATTACACTTAGAGTATCTCATGTTTTGTTTGTGTTTTTGCAGTGATACTTAGAGGATTGAAATTTTTGTGTTTTTACATATTTGTAGTACCACATTGCAAGTTGCGAATTCTGTATAGAAGATAAATAAGGAATGATTTTATTGTGTCCTTGAAAAAAAATGCCCGATAGCTCTATATTGTTACAAATCTCACTCTTTGCATCAGTGGGTGGTTGGTGATGTGATCTGTTTCTGCCTTGTACCTGTATTGAACAAAAGCATTGCTAGAGTATTTTAGTGAAAAGAGGGGGGTGGGGAGACAAATTTTATGATTACAAGGTTGTATAAAAACAGCCCTCTTAATTCAGGGTTCACAAGTTCCCTAGTTTGTGCATTGAATATTCCAAGTAATTCATAGTTCTGGTGCCAGTGACCCGAGGGGTGGGGGATTAAATTTTTACATTATAATGAGGTAAAAAAAAAAGAGGCCAATTTGTCAGGAAATGTCCTGATCAAAATGTGCAAAAAAATCCATACAAAGGACACAAAGCAAGGGATATATATATTGAGAGTAATTTCCATTTCTATTGTGACTAATAAATCTTTCTTCTACTTGTTTATTTCAGTTCTTGCTAGTCAACAAGCTGCTGCTGCAGCTGCAGCCAGTGCAAGTGCTGCAGCCATCAATCCTTTCTCAGTCAGAAGGTGAGTTGTGAGGCAAATAAAAGGGAACTCCAGCTTCTAGGAAAATATGAATAAGAATAGAACAAAACACATAGGAACAACAAAACACATAGGAACAACCCAGTTAAAGTTTGAGAAAAATTGACCAAGTAAGAATAAAGATGTGAATTTTAAAAGTTCTCAAGATCATTTCAAAATTGGCATTATTGTGAAATTCAGTTTCAACAATCCATTTCTTTTGTACATAAAGTTAAAGTATCACTTTATTGTAATTTTCTTGAATATTTAGGCATGTTCACTCTATTTTACATCTGACAATATGAAAAAGGGGGTAGTCTGAAACATACACAGATAACAAGTATGAAGAGAACTTTTCTTTGGAGAAAATAAAAATTTATTGATTTTTTTTTTGGGGGGGGAGGGGGCCTAAAACAACTGAAGGAACTCAAACATAGAACAAAATAGTGTTGCAATTTGTAATGATCACAAGGATTTTGAAAAGTTAGTCATTTAAAACAATTTGTTTTCAGTCTGGAATTTCCCTTTTCCCTTTAAAAAGGGTAAAATGGTGATGCATTATTTTCTGCTTGTATCAACCCATGTCAAGGGTGCAATACACGTTGTGCATATGATATGATGGTGAACAAGCTCTATAATCTAGACAGATGACACTACTCCCTGCCATATTCCAAGCATTTTGATGGATAACTGCATTAAATCATATAAATGGGCACATAGATCATAATTACATGATTGGCCGAAATCAGGTCACATGTCATCAAGCAGTACATTTTTTTTTTCGATCTCAAGCTCTCGAGCTATTTGTCAAAATAAGCCTGTTGTCTTTGGTTACTCCTAGTTATATGCTTTTTGCAAGATGTAGTACTCTTGTTGTAATTACCACTGATATATAGTTTAATTTTGTGTAAATTGATACACATCAAGTGAGATTTATTTGTGTGTCCTTTAAAAAAATGTTTTTCATTTACACACTAAAACCTAAACTAATTTTGTGCAATCTAATTACACACATTTACATAAGTCTTCACCACTCAAATAGCCTTAGGGCTATTTTGTCAGTTTTCTTTTTTATAAAAATATGAACTGTTACACATTTAAATTGAATAAATGAGTGCCATCATTTGATTAAATTTGACTTTTGCACTTTGCATGTGTAATTTGAGAAAACTAATTGTGTGAATTGTGAATATCAAATTGTTCATCTTTTTTTACTTTTCAAAAGCATAGGACTTATGAATCCCAAACTGTTAATCCTTGACTTTGTATTATGGTTTGATAATACTCCAAAATGTAGGCTTATGCAGATATTTTCTCAGAAGCTCACTTTTAACGACATATCCATGGCACGAAAGCACATCTTACAGATAAATAGGATTTTTAATCTCGGGACATGTGATCTGTTGTAAGGTTCATTTCTCAGAAACATTTAAAGGAAAGAGACCGAAGTTTGATCCTATTGTTGTGTTTTCTTCATTGTTTTTTTTTTTGATAGACCAATATCATCTTTTAATGTCCTGAAAATCACACACACTGAATTGTTTCTATTTTTTAAACATTAATCAAAAATGAAAATGTTATGGAACCCAACATTTTTCTGCTCACAGATAATTTAGAAATGACAAAATATGTCAGTCTGAATAATATCCAGAAGGTTTGATATTGTTTTTGATGTCTGGCGAGATACTTTGATTTTGAATATACACCAGTATATGTGACATACAATGTAATAGTTTAGTTTTATAATGTTCCTTTGATTGCTATGTTCATTTTAAGCATCAATCATTGCACAAATGATTTACTCCGACTTTCCTCTATTATCTTCATCTCCACAGAGAAAAGTAAACGACAGGTGTAATTTCATCCAAGCGACAAATGGTGGTGTTGCCATGGTGATGAAGGTGAAGCACGGTCATCTACCAGAAAGACTTAATCTGGACTGCACTCCGTCGAAGAAAAGTAGAATTGGTTCCGCTGATGGGATGCGTACTTGATTTTTGATTGGATGATGTACATAGACAGACTGTCATGAGCTTCCATGCGACGTGAGGAATGTGGGAAAACCAAAGCAGGCAGGGATTGGAACCAGAACGCTAGAAAGCTAATGGTTGGGCAAACGTCGACAGAGTACAGGTTTAGACATCACAGGACTAAAATGGAGGTTAAAATGTTGAGAGGTCTTTGTATTTTAGGTCGGTTGGAAAGTAAGGACAGTTATGATACCAAAGTTCATGCAAATTTTACGTGTGCATGGATATTTGGAAAAGTTGAAGCTGTACAAACTGGTGTGTGTTTAGTGCAGTCATAGAGTGAGATATCACAAAAAGATTGTTTGAAAATACTCAAGGTGCAATCTGGCACATTATGAGTTGTTGATGTGTTTGCATTGCAACTCACAAGGTGAAATTGTGCATCAGTGATGGAGCTACGAATTGAGAGGTGTGGCAATCACCCTGGCACCACTCAACTGTTTTTTCATCCAAAATAGTGACCAGCTTGAAGTGAAATGTGTTTCGAGCTGGTATAATAGTAAAGATGTGTTGATCAGATGTTTTAGACATGGATTTAATTTCAGTGATTGCCATAGATATACCATTGAGATACATGATTTATTGAGCATGCCATACAGGCAGTAACAATACCTTCCTTCAGTTGATTTTTGTTTGTTTTTTATCAATCAACCACAGTCTACCTACCTACACCAAACCAGTATCATCACGGCATCCTTATTTCCGTCTTCTGCTGTCTTACTCCTTTCATCTCCTCATCCCCTCATCTTCCCATATTCCCTATATCATCATTTTGTTTTGTCATCATTTCTCCTTTAAATGAAAACTGTTAACCCTTTCTTCCTTTCTACCTTCTAACCTGCTCTCCCTGTAAAATCTGTTGTGGTTATATGGAATCAACATTGTAGAAGGTTACAAATAAGTTGGCACAGTGCACTGCTCATAATACAAGAATATGGATTTTTTTTTTTGTTCCCTCAGATTAAGTGGTAGGAGATATGAGTAGTACTTGATTCATATCTTGAATGCTCATATTTTATGCACATATCAATTTTGGCAATTCATCACTATCATTGAGTGTTAATTAACATTCACTTGTGATTTGTTGACTAGCCAAGCAATTAGAAAATTGTGATAATTCCTATGTATTCTTGTGGCACACAAACATAATTTTTCTAGTGTTGGTCCCTTTAACCAAGTATTTTAATGTACCATTTCACCTTTTACTGTTTAAGTATTCAGGGCCTGTGTATCTATCATAGTATTAATTCTGTTGATATCTTTTCTATAATTATGAAAAGGAATTGTGTGTTCAGCAAAGAATTCAAAATCATGGTTGCACACAGATTAATTACACAGATTTAAATAATGTTGTATTGGAATACAAAGCTCTGTGGACTGTTGTCTGGAATGATGTTTTTTATATTCATATGTCAATGTGATAGGATTTAATTGGTACCCAGTGCTTCCCTCTCACCCATTAACCCCCCTGACAGCCAAACATGGATTCTTCCCTGGCAGATACATACAGTGAAAACAGGAAGAAACCCATTGCATCATAGGGGAGTGGATGTTATCAAAACTGGATGACACCCACATCAATTTCATTTGATGCGCTCCATTTCTAGTCACCTGTGGCACTTGCCCAGTTAATTAATAATTTATTGGACCAAGTAGTAAATAATCCACAAAATCATCAGAGAAGTAAACCATGTGGCTGTCCAGAGGAGTTTCTGGGTTATATCCCTTTCTGTATTCTTTCTGCAACCTTCCATAAATTCTTAAAATTAATGATTTAAAATGACAAACATTTTGAGGGGAAGTTAGCATACCTGAGAATAATGAGTTCGATTTGAAACACTTCCTTTTGTATTGTGATCACTCTTCCTAAAACATTCAAACACTCTTATGTATTCAAGACATTTTTCATTAATATTTGCAAACTAAATTTTAACTGTCTTTTTGTAAACCATGTTAACCTGTTGCCTCTGAGATTCTGAAAATCCCATAGAGTTAACACAGGGCACATCTGGTTCCCGCAGCCAATGGGTTAAATGTCTTTTTATTAATGTTATAATATTTTGACTCTATGAATATCTCGTACTTAATATCCAGCACTCACAAAACTCCATTTTTAACCAAGACTACATTTCAATTTATTAACTGTACCACAGACAGATCATGTAATTTGATTATTTTTCCTCAGTTAGTTTACATAAACTTTATGTGCCATTTTGGCAGCATGTTTTTTGTTATTACACCCATCATGTTGTTATACCCAAATTCTCTGCATGTTGTTTCAGTTATTTCAGTAGTAGTGATCAATAGTTCAAATTACAAAGACCTACCATAGCATACTTGTCTCTGATTTTGTTTTCTGATTTAACTGACAGTTAATGAATATTACCTTCATTGTCATGAAACGCCACTAGTGGTAACAATCATGATTTAAAATTTTACACCATCACTGACATGCAAAGACTTTCTGTAAACTTTCTTTAAAAAACAAGGACAGTATGAAAACTGAAATCTGTAGAAATTGCACATTGATGTAACAGTATTAGTACAGCTTACCCAATTTAGTGAACTCTATGTGCTGAATAATTTCATCAGTGTATGATTTCAACGAGTGGCATTTACTATCCAAATGCTCATTGCACTAGCGCTGAACAAATTCTTGCAATAGTTATTAATTTGCTGAGTTGAGTTCATCTACCATATTTCTCTTTTAGTATTTTGTTTTCATTAGACTTCAGGGCATTAATAGAAGGATATTACAGGGTGTGTTGACATACAATGTCTTTGTCTTGGCCAGTGTGGTGTACATATTGTGTGTTATAAAGGCATCGGGCAACACGTAAGCTTTTGTGGCTGTAGATGTGATCTGCTGTGGTGCGACAAATGCTAATTTTCAGCGTGCTACGAAATCTTGTACAGTATAAATCGATGGAAACGGTCTAGGAGATCAGGTGATGGAAATTTGAAGAGATAAAAACAAACGAGTGTATTATAGTATCAAAGGTTTGTGGGAGGAATTGTGTATACTGTGTACAGACATGGAGGGTGATATCTCCATGATGGTTGGGTCATGTGATCTGTCACATGACCTTTCCCTCTCCGTTGTTAGGTTTGGTGGTTTTACAGATATAGTGAGAGGTTGTAAAAGATGATTGAGTTCTTCTCCTGAATACAGGAGAAACACACACACACACAAATAGATGGTAGGCTTGCTGTTATCGTGAGTACCGAGAAATACACCCCTTTCATGGCATAGTTGTAACATCCCATCTGGGATGAAAGGTACTGATAGAAGTTAAACATTGTGTCTATAGTGTGTTAACTGGATGAATCTTACTAGATCAGTGTAATGTTTATATTGTTGCATTCTAATCTGGTAGGTTTTTGTGAATGTAAATGATTGAATTTGGACCAAATTTGAATTACCCATGTCTATCGTGGAACATATAATTCTGAATCTGAATTGAAAACAATAAACATGATAGCTGCCTTCATTTCAGTTCAACACAACAAGAGAGAAAAAATGCTTAACACTTTGGGTGCTTACAGTGCACAGGCTCGTCCACAAGTAACCTTAGTGCTGTACAAGAGGTGCACAGGATCGCTGAGAAGACATCTTGTTTGTACCTCTTTTAATTCCTAACTTTACATACTAGATTAAAGATTCAGTTAAATTCAAGTGAAAAAACGCTAACTCACTTGAATTTTCAGAGAAAAGTATATTCGGCTATAAAACAATCCATGTTTTGGCTAACCGCTGACTCGTCTGAATTTTAGTCGAGCAACCAAAGTGTTAAAGAAATCATGTTTGTTGGTTTAATGTCAACAAAAACAACACTATCATGTAGTTTTAGTATAGGTTGGACCGTGAGCCAGTTGTTTTTCCAAATCCCTCGTTACAAATATTATTTGTTTACATACGTTATAAACATACATCTTATTATTTGTAACAAGAACATGGCTTTATGAGGCAGAAAGCTCAGACATCTATTTTTATGCATATTAGGTTGACTAGCATTTATTTTCACCACACATAACCACACAGTTTAGTTTGTTAAAA
Organism: Eucidaris tribuloides; assembly: GCA_001188425.1. NCBI lineage: Eukaryota > Metazoa > Echinodermata > Echinoidea > Cidaroida > Cidaridae > Eucidaris > Eucidaris tribuloides. Next base: position 16,318 of record JZLH01S0311698.1, read on the forward strand.
TTAGTGTGATTGATGTTACTACAGAAGTATATCATATTTTCTCTATATTTTGATTTTTTGTTTGGTTTTGTTAAAATTGTTTTTGTATGATAAAATTGATTTATTTTGTTGTTATACACGTATTTGGACAAGTAAATGTCAAAGTTATATTCAGTGTTATTTACACTCAGTCAGTTTGATGAGAATGTGAATATGACAGAAAATTTCTGTCAATGGAAATAGGAAAGAAGTGATTAATATTATTTTTCTCTTTTTGTGGAGTAATTACACATGATTTTTCTTTGATTTCTGTGAAATTTCTCACAATTAAATCATGAAATCAGATTTCAGTAAGGTCAGGATATTTTGCATTTGCTCATTTTTTTCTGAAGAAGCTAAAAATATGTTCACCATATGTCTCTTACCGCAGTTACCATGTACAAAACACCAGCATACTTATTCTGCCAGTTTTATATTTTTTGGAACAACTCAATTTATTCTGGTCGGGACTAGTCATGGAGAAATGTATGTTACAGCAAAACTGAACCGTTTTCAATGTGTTCGAGACTAAATCAGTAAAGTGTAACATAATGACCTCAATTGTGTTCTTCAGAGACTTGTTTTCGCTATGGATGTATTTGCCTGTTAGGATATAATTGAGGAATAGATACTTGCAAAAAATGAAAATATCTTGTTATGATAAGTGTCACATGGTTTGTAATCACCAATTAGACTCCCAGGTTGTGTTAATGAGATAAAGATGTTCTTATTGTGAGTGCAGAGGTGCCCTACAGCTCTTCTGCTTAAAAGAATAAGATGAAACTAGTCAAACTACTTTATATTTATATATAACGTAATTACTAGAAACTTTTTGATAAATTCTGTAATTGTTACACCTTGAAAAGCTGCATAGTGATTTGATTAGTAAGATCTTTTATAAGAGAAGTTGTATATTGTAGAGGATAAAACAGTAATCGAAGAAGTTTAGATAGTGTGAAATTTTTGCAGACTGTCTTCGAAGATGAAGTCAGCTATTACCAGATTTATCCCTAGACTTTGTAACAGTAAAAACAGTAAATTGTTACCCACCATATAAATATCTAATTGGTTCTGTGAAATATAAAACAAGTTTGATTTTGATGCAGGACCTGTGTGAAATTCTTCCACATTGGAAGAGAAAATTAGAATGATAATTCATTTCCCTGATGTATCAAAGTGTTCCTTGTAAATTCTTGTAAGTATTGATGGTATCACGTATGTATACCGTTACATGTTCTTTTAGAATTTTTTTGAAGGAAAATTAAAAACAATACAAACATGATTATGATTGTAAGTTTGCTATTATTGTGTGTTAATATGTTGAGCCAGAGATGGAGTGTCTGATTGACTGCAATAAAATGTTGTTTTGCGGTACTGGTATGGTTGTGAAGTTTGGTGGGGGAGGGGGGGGGGGACTCTATAGACTGAGGGTTAGTCGGTCTATTGAACCCTTTCTTTATAATTGGTCTATCAGACCCATTGGATAATCGGTTTATTGGACCCTCATTTTATAGGATCCGTGCAATTAAAGGCAGTGGATCTCTTTTGCATGCCTAAAAATTAACATTGTGTAAATACAATGGCGTTTAGAAGAAAATGTCACCTGGGAACATTTAGCAAAATAAAGGAGCTAGAAACTCAATTTTAGAGGAATTATAGTGACCGTTAGACTCTGATTAGAATTTTTTCTCGCGAGAAAAAAATTTCTACCATAGAACGTACACTAAACGGCTATTCCTTTTCTTTCGCATTTTTTCAAATTCTAGATAACAACTGACCCCCATAGTTCACAGACATGCCTTTCATCAATAGCCTAAGGGCATGGGTTATCTTTTCATGGTCTGCGGGGATGTTTGCAAATAAGATCCACTGCCTTTAATTGGTCTATCAGACCTTTTTTGAAAAATCAGTGTATAGGACTGTAGCCATGAAGATGCTGTCAATATCTTGACACTGAAATTATGACCTCTCCATGGATGTACAAACCTAACCCCCCCCCAAAAAAAAAACTAAAAAAATAAAATAAAATAAAATAAAAATAAAAAATAATAATAATAATAATAATAATAATAATAATAATAAATAAATAAATCAAAAAAAATAAAAAATGAAAATAATAAATAGATAAATAAATTAAAAAAATAATAATAAATAGATAAAATAACAAATTCAAAAGGTCCACATAAATGAAAAAGCATAGATCAGGTTTACATTTTAATCACATCTTTCTGTTATTTATTGTGAAAAGGTTCATAAAATCTGATTACAACCCACTAAGGAAAAAATCCTGGATAAATTCATTGTAAAAAGGTCCAAAAAAATTATGATCACGAGTTTCATGACCCACCCAGAGAGAATCCTTGATATACCCCTGGTCTCCACCTTCTATCTGCCTGTCATCATGATAATTGATAACACACTAAATAACATAGAAATCGGATGTATGACTTATGGTGTGATTTGGTGGTTTCCCTGACTCTTGTCGATTAGTGAGGTAAGTCTATCTAGTCTGGGAGGGAGTGGGTTAAATGTGACCATGTGATTACCAATAAGAATCACCCGAGAGATAGCTTGTACATGGGCCCATGACAGTGATGTATGGTGATGTGACTGTTTTCTGTTTCCTCACTTCCTGATTGTGTCGTCAAGTACTTATTGTGAAGGAGGAGTGTGAAAGTGATCAATGAACTTTTGTTGAGAGAAGAGG
>JZLH01S0311700.1:0-11291 GCA_001188425.1 Eucidaris tribuloides
GGTATTGGCCCATTTATGACTAACTTGAATGGTAGATGCTAAATGTATAGTGACCTCAATGTTAAATTAGGGTCAAGGTCACATAAGTAGGTCAAATGTTAAGATACTAGGGCGTACCTTGTTTTTATAAAAACGGATGTTAGAATTTAACTTGGCAAAATCAGCCATATGGCAAGGCGATGCAAAGTTTTCCAACTGGTTCATCTGGCTACGTTGGTGCCTAGTCTATATCAGGTTCTAAGGGCCAAAACTATATGTAACTGATATTTTTTCTATGGGCACCATAAAGAGTTTGCGAGACCTCAGGTGAGCGTCGTGCCCCCCGGGGCTCTTGTTATTACTTGTTATATAAACCTTTTGATTTGTTTTTATCAAAAGGCATGGAACAGACCGTGAAGGCAGCATTAAGGCATTATTGAATCTTCCTCATGGTATTCGGCAGATGTATGTGTACTCCTTCTGTAGTCTGCTCTGGAATCGCATGGCATCTCACAGGATGGGTTGCTATGGTTACCGAGTTGTTGAAGGTGATTTAGTTCTGACTGGGCAGGATACAGAATCTAAGATGAAGGTAAGAGTTGGATCTGTTATTGTGGGTTGCTGGTCACCTTCATGTTTATTTCGTTCTGAGTATGTTCTTATGATCTCAAGTTCTCAAAAATGGCACAAGGAAATTGTACGTCACTTGACACAATTTCTCAACTTTATTTATGGAAAACATAATTCTGATTACAAGGAATAGATCTGCGCTCAGAGAGCAGAAGTACCTTTGCCAAAGTTACCATTTATCTCCCCCACCACCAAATAACCAAGGTCATGTGAGATGTTTCACTTCAAGAGAAGTAAATAGAGAAAAAAGTATATCTGAGACATCATGACTTCACCTTACATGCAAATTTCTTGATATTTCACTTACACATAGCCATAGAATTGTGATGACTTTTACATTAAGTTGATTTCAAACATACTAAAGTGTGTGTACCTACGCATCCATGAGTGTACGCACACTTGCACAGGTGTGCATATGAGCCATTTGACAGTTATAATATTTTGGTTGACTTAAATCTCAGAAAAAATACTAATTTTCTAAATAAAAATAATTCAATACAAGCATAACTAATTGAAAACATAAATAAATGAATGAATGAATGAATAATTAAAAAGATAGATGGATAAATAATGATAAGATAACAGTGTTGAAATTACTTTTTATTTTTAGGGAGCCATTTTGAAAAAATCACCAGAGCCATTTTTTATTTTACCAGAGCCATTTTCAGTTTTCCAGAGCCATTCTGTTTTTTCAGGATTCAGGTAATAGTCATCATGGTTTTCATCGCAGTTTGCCTTGCTTGTTTAATTACAAATTCATGTATCCTTGTATCATGTTTTAACTACAATCAGGGGTGTGGGGAGTAAGATTGAAAAAAAAATGAAATAAAAAGTGTGCGCGAAGCGCGAAGTTCCAGTAGGCCTGGGTCCAGGGCCCGCCTAGGGCCCTGGAAGCTATAGGGTTCTAGATGATCTCTTGTGCAATCTAGGCTAATTTTGGAAACCATTTTTTTCAATTTAAAATGGTTGGTTTAGGGGATATTTGTATACCAAAAAGTGTTGGAAAATGTTGTTTCAATGTCTACTTCATTCCCCCAAAATTTGCTTAAAATATTATTTGTAACTTATTCAAAATAATTTCAGATGATTTTCTGACCAGAAACACTCCTTCTGAAACTTGAAATTTAGAGTAACAAAGTACTTCATTAAATGGAATTTTCAGTAACAGGCAAGTTTTGCCAGACCGCTAGACAAGGCAGTGAACAGGACACCACGTCTGGCAATTCTCTGACCCGACAGCTGAGGGGAGATTTCACTCCAGTGACTGTAGGCCTGCTTCCAATCCAGCTGCTCCAAGTTCGTCACTTTTTGACTTAATACCTTCGAAAAATTGGGTTAGAATTTCAGAAAAATAATTTCTTACAGTCCTGTGACACTTTTGTGGTTGAATTCATCACTTTCAAGTTCAGAAATTTACCAACAAAATCGTAACTTAGAGGTTGAAATACGATTTTTACAACACCATTTAACACATGTGAGACTACATGTAAGCATTTACTGAGAAGCTAACTGGCGCGCCATGAATTTGCCGATAATTTTGCTGCTTTAGAACTTTAAAAATGTGATTTCAAACATTCTGCTTACCTTCTCTGCTACTTTTAGTAATTGTATATTGAAGCATTTCTGCTATTTTTAAGTTATTGCCAGAATTTTCAGCGATCTTCATTTTCTTTTCTAGCTTGATGCAAGATTTTTTCCCTGAATTAGTTGGGAGTACGCACTGCTTCTAGCGGTCAAGGCCGGCTGCCCCGACTTTCCGCTAATTTTGCGTCTTTGGACGGGAGCGATTTTCATGTTGGGAGTCGCTCGGTACTTAACAATTTTTGGCAGTTACGAGAGCGATCTCAGAGCAGACGAGGGTAAAATCGCTCGTCGCTCCCGTGTATTTTCAACGCTGTAAGATAATACTGCAGCATTGTCACCATTTTTTCTTTATCTCAGAAATATAATTCACTCTTTCTGCCTGAGCAGTTGTCTGCATGAAGTGTAGCAGTTTGCTCTTCACTGCTATGCTCAGTCAGTGCTGCATGGAGCATAGAGATGACAGAGTCTGGTCCATTACACTGAGTGCCGTCAGGCCTGAAAGTCTCATACTCATCAATGAGGAAGTTCAACTGCTTCTTTTCCCCTTCAATTGCCACAAAGAAGATCTGGAATGACATTAATCATTTCATTTGAGCATGCTGGTTTTTTACAATCTTTGGAATTGGCATCTCATGTTTGAGTTGTTTTTGTTGTTGTTGGATTTTTGGCATTCACAGTCAAACTAGACTATTTATGCCAGTCTCATCGAGTTGGTTTCAAATATATACAGATATTTTAATCTTCTGAGATCGAGTCTAGGTGCTTCCCTTTTGATTGCTGTTTTGCTGGTTTGCTAAGTATGACTGCATGATGTTAGGAAATACAGTGGTTCCATCTATTGAGAGTAATGTGGGATTATGATACTTACATTTTGTGCATAATCGAAGGTGTAGTGTTCTGTTGATAGGGGTAGTGTATTGGCCTCAGGTGGGAAAAGCGAATCAGAGTCCCATGTCATCGCTCTCTCCACGTGTGCTCCTTTGATGTTATAGTAGTCTTGGTCTTCATTTGATCTGTTGACATGTAGTGTTCGGGACTCGGTGAGGTTTAAAATCTCCTCCTCTCCTCCAAAAGCAGCCACCGCTTTTCTCCTTATCTTGCACTCACTGCAAACATAACTCTTGAAGACATGTATATGGGGCACACAGACATATACTTGTGCTCAACTCTTTGCCAGCTCTGTGCACATAATTGCACAAATGATATTGGTTCTGAAGGCAAATCTTTAATTAAAATACATGTATGTAGAAACAATGATGACTAGAAACTTCATTTCAAGAAAGAAATGGTTTTATACTCTTATCGGGTAATTCTAGTGTATAAATCATTCTAAACCTTTGCAAATATAAAAGTGGAGGGATTGAAGTGAGACTTTACTACACAAGACACATTATGCAGTACTTAACGATACAGCAAGTTAAAAAAAAAACATTAACTGAAATTGTTCTGATTCTTTGCATGCTGAAAAATAATGTGGTGTATGTGGACTTGTACAAACAGTGCACAAAAAGAGTTAAACAATATGCATTGGACATGAGGACAGCTCGCCTCCTTGCATGCCTCAATGTACAGCTTGAACATCTCCTCTTTGGTCATGCTGGCTGGCAGAATAATAGGTGGGTGTGTCCACTAGGAACTGTGGGCTGGGGAAGACATTTTCTGTGGCATCCTTTACCTAAAAGTTGACAATGCGGAATGCATCTACACATGACGTAGCATACTTCGGTTTTCTTCCAGTGTTTCGATGACTCCTTGGTGTAATGCCTTCTGTTGACATACATTTGATGAATTTTTTCAGTCATTTTTCTCCCAGATTATGCTTGTACAAGAAACAGCTTTTGCTTATTTCCTACCCTGTGAAGATATACGCATAATGCTGTCTGTTTACTTCTTCTCTGTAGCAATTTTGGCTTGTTTGGACATGAGCTTCACCATGATTTGAAGGTCTTGCTCAGGTTTTGTCAGTTTTCATATTGCAGGCTTTGGTTTTCTTCCAGTGTTTCTATGACTCCTTTGTGTAATGCCTTTTGTTGACATATGTTTGATCAATTTTTGTTTTTGTTTTCCGATTATGCACATAAAAACCATTTTTTGCATATTACCTGACCTTTGAAGATATATATGCATAATGTTTTCTTTTTACCTCTTCTGAAGCAATGCTGGCTGGTCTTAATGCAAGCTTCCCCTTGGCATGATATAGTGGTCGTGTTCAGTTTTCGTCAGTACACGCATTGTAAGGATGTGGTCATAAACTATGGGGGGCGTATGGTTTCTGGTGATAATTTACTCCAATGCACCCACATCCACTGTTCATCTTGGTTTTGATTTCATTTTCATCTTTAAGTTGATCCTGTGTTGAGTTTTGTAAACAGTATTCTGTTTCATCCACTGTTTCTGGATCAACTTCTGTTTCCTGCTGAGCTAACATGTATACAGTGACCTGCACAGCTTTATTAAATTTGTATGTCATGATATTCATCCTCCTCTTCTACCAGCACTTCTCTTAACCCTAAAAAGGCTGGGGGGGGGCGGAATCCGCCCCCCAGACGTTTCGCGCAATATGTCTGCGACGCGCGAAGCAGTTGCCACGGCGTTTCATGACTTTATTCTCTCGAATGTCGCGCATCTTTTGAGACCAAATTTGGGACGTCCAGGTACACGGTTCCGAAGTTACGTAACATTTTGTACTTGCATGTCACCCCAAAAATCTCTCAAAAACGTGATTTTGTGTACAATTTCAATACAAATTGTGTTTTCAGCCAAAATTCATAAATGTATGATTATTTTTACTTTTATTGATTGAAATTAATTAATTTTGGGCTGTTTATGATCACAAAAGTGTCCCCGACAAATTTCATAGAAAAAACAATAGAAAACAAATAGTTGAAAAAACAAGGAAATACATAAGAAATGTGAAAAAACAATAAAATACATAGGAAATCAATTTTGATTCCGGATTTTTTTCAAGTAAATTTGCTAAGAACGCTAAAAAGAGTGTCCAGACCCCAAAATTAGCATTTTTGGAACTTTAATTAGTGATTTACAGCTTAATTATGATTTTATGCATAAATTAGCATAATTAATTAATATGAAATTAATTCCGGTTAATTAACTATAAGGTCTTGTAGATTAAGTGATGGGTAACGTGCGTGCCGATTTTCGGCGCGATCGCACGATCGACGGATATAGCATAGCCAAAAAAGCCCAGCCTGATTAGGGTTAAGGTCTCTGTCCACAGTCTGTACGTTTGCATGATGGTAATAATGAGGAGGAGAGCACTCTTTTGCAAAAAAAATAAAAAATCTTCCAATAGAACATCATCAAGATCTTGCAAAATATAAGGAAAGTGTCCTCTTGTGAATTTGTAATTGAAATATGTTTTTACCAATTTTAAATTCTTGTTTTGATCAATAATTCAAAATTATTCCAATAATTGGGCCTGTCATATCAACAAGAAGTGAAGTACTCATTAGTACCACTGTAGAAAATCAAATTACTGTAGAACAACAATTTGACTTGAAGGATGACCAATTCATTCTCAAAATCATGAGTCATCCATGGATCAGTGTCCTAGGCAGAATATTTCATTTATTAATATGTATTTTTATCCACATATTTTTTGGTGCTAATTATTCAAAATGACTCTAAAATGAAGATTTCATTTTTATGCTGAAGCTTACATTTAAAAGAAAAATGGCAAAATTGTATTTATTTGAAGATACTTCAGCAAATTGCCTAATACCAGATTCTAGTACAGTCACTTTTGATTGTTAATTAGTTTAATTGGAAAACTGGGCTAAAACACAATATGCTCATACCAATTTATTCTTGATTCGACAGTTGGATATTATACACCACAAATTCATGTGTTACCAATTGGAGACGATTTGATTTCAGTATAACATGCATTCTCCGTAGACCCCAGCTCAAGATATCTTGTTCGTAGTCTCCATTGGGTTAAGTAATGAAAACTCTATGCACAACAAATCTATCTCAGCTCAAAAATATGACTATGTCTCGATAGAGTTGACTGTACTGTACATGCATGCAACATAAAGTACAATTAACAGTCCATCTTTCGTGGCTGTTTACAGCGTTCTTTACACATGTCAGGGCCCAAATATGATCATCTAACTTCATTAAAATCACAAATAACGGATGTAAGCAAAAATCTATATAGTAGGAAAGTTCATTTCCTTTGTATTTGTATTGCAAAATGCTTTTAAAATGATTGCAAAAATGTTATCCTTATCACATTTACTCTGTAAATGCTTGCCAAAGAAAAAATAGCCAATCTATAATTATTCATCCTTCCTTTGCATATAGCTAAAATCTTGTAGTGATATGGACATATACTGTATGTTTATTGTTATGTTGATAAATTTGTAATTAAAACTTAGAACAAGTAATGTACCAGTTAGTAAAGATCAAAATGTTCAGGAAATGTCATCATTTAGAAAAAAAAACAGTTTTTTTTTTCTTCTGATTGTCAGCGTGATGTTACATTCTACCTATGTACCCACACAAGTACACACAATTATGGACTTGCAGTTCTTACACAAAATATGATAACATTTTCAACAAAGATAAGTGAGCTTTGTAACATGAAAGAGTGAAGAGTGTGCCCATTAAGTAAAGAATGTCTCAGACTTTCAGATATCTTTCAGAAAAAAACACTCATCCTAATCAAGAAAAGTGATGTTAACTTGTACGTCTGCATAGTATGTGTTTCTCAGAAAACAACATTGACAAGGTTTCTTTTGTCAATTGAGTCAACAAGGTCGGATTGTGTGTCTTCAAAATAAGTCTGCAAGATACCTAATAGCTGTGTATGCATTTTGTACATGAAAGTATTTGCCATCTTGTACTTTCACTTGCAGTGGCTGAATTACATAAAACAAAGCTTGTCTTAGAAGCCCTAATAAGAAGCACTAATAAACTTTCCAATTATTTTTCAGCCTATGTCACCAAAGATGAATTAAATACATTTGACTACTCTTTATATTAATTCACTTACACTTGTTTGTAGATTAAATGAAAGCCTTTCTGATGTCATTTAATTTACAAATCCATTTACTAATTTACAATGTAAATTATACATATTTAACAATTTTGATTGATTCACCATGGGTATTACATGTAAAATGTCAACCAAGTAAATTTCGTTATTTCTGTGATGTACATATGGAATGAATTTAACCCATAACCTTTTCGTTATCACATTCTTCTTAATATATTCACTCCAGGTGCATAGTGTAACCAAAGACGATGTAGCCAAGGGCTTGTTTTCTGTCGCTGACATTGTTCTACCGTTGCCTGGCAACAACATCCAGTATCCCACTCACCAGCTGAGATCAGCGTATCAAGGGGCACTGGCCGACAGCGGACTTGACGAGTGCGCCTTCAGATTACCCGCCCTCACGCTCAACATCCCTGGAGACTACAGAAAGCTTTTCGTTCGACCCAGCAACCTCGTGTGGGGGTGGGGAAGCGATGTCGGAGAGGATAAGAAATTTCATAATGAAGGCGATCATGGCTGTAGCGATGCCATTATCCCAGATGAGAAACAGTTGCGTGGAATCCCTGCCGTGATTGACCATAATCACACCCCAGGGAGCGGTACCACATGTGAATGTCACTTAGTGGGGAAAGGTGACAGTAATGTGATTTGTCATTATTGTAATGAGTGGAAGACAAGAGGGATGATGTCGGACTCTGATGCAGCCATGGCAACACGCAGAGAGAGGACCTTGATCTTATCATTTCAATTGCCAGCATCTTCATATGCTACTATGTGTCTGAGAGAACTGATGAAGTCTTAAAGTGAATATCAGATGGTTCTCCTGGTGCTGTGCCTTATGTGCAATTCAATTGTTTGTATACGGCCACATTGGGACTAGATATAAGCAATTTGGTTGAATCTGCAATGTATACTCAAACACAATTTGTATGAAGGTCACATGGGCTTATGCGTGTGATAATTATATCTCATTATGATTATACAATACAGTGCACTCTCGTTATAAAAGGAGTCCTTGGGACCAATGAAACAATGAAATAAAAAGAAAGTTAAGATACGGGACCAGGGATTTTACTTTTTTATCATGAAAGTTTGTTATATCAGTGTTCTTTATAACGAGAGTTTACTGTAATGTCAACAAGGTTGGTCAGAAGTGTTATTGAACACTAGACCACCTGGTTTTGATATATTAAAGCCACTGGCTAACATTTACCACAGTTAAAAAAATGTGAGCTACATAATCCTCCATGATCCAAGTGTCTTTGATAAGGTCTAAAAATAAAGCCCTGAAAAATTGTATTTCAAAATGATGATTTAGTGCTTCAAAAAAGTGAAAATCGTAAGTTGACCGGATTCACCTGCCCATTTCCTCCCATAGACTTACTGTGTGTGGATCTAGGCTATTTTTTACTCGCCCCGAGTACTAATTGTTTATTCATTCATATCTTGCCAGTAGCAGCATAAATTTCCAAACTTTTGTATTCTAGGGTGTTTACTTGTCCATTCACACACTACTTTGTAGCTCAGATAGCAAAGTTTGACAATTTTTTAAATTGAAGCTCCACAATGTTAGCCTACTGTATTACTTTGAACACAGGTATTTTTGACATCATAATCCATCCATAATAAAACTACCATCAACTCTGCATAAGTCAAATCTGTGGGGACCAACTTAGGCAAAATTTAAATTATGAGAAGTCCAAAACAAAGGAAACCAAAGACAAGTGGCCAGGACCAGGTCTTCAACTAAAGCACTTAGCATTTTGTAAAATTTCACATTACGAATCCAGTGTATCATTTCCACTCCTTTTCTATCTCTGTTCTAGTTCAATATGTCAAACATTTTCAATCTCAGACAGTGCCACAGTAAGCTACTGTGAGGGTGATGTCAATTTCAAACAGTCGCTGTATGCATGGTTGAAAAAGTGTAATGCACAAATGTTTTGAAAAAAAATAAATCCTTTCTAAAAATTGTAATTTTACTAGTGTTCTCAACAGGGTAGAAAATAAAATTTTATTTTGCGGGACTTTTTTCAAGCCAGATTTAGTGATTTTAGTATGTTATACATTGAACCCTATGGGAAAAATGAGGGTTGTTTTGTGATTTTAGGGGGCTATTTTGTTAATTTGGGGGTTGAATCGCCCTCAGCCCCAGTGTTTTCAATATTCCTTTATGTCTTTATAATTCATTTGATAAAGTTCCTTCTTTCATATGTGCAATATTTTCTCCATTTCATAACAGATGAAAAAAAATACTGCGATAAAATGCAGTGTTCCTACAAAAATATATCAAGTCATCTTTTTGATTAAGTGATTGTTGCTTTCCTGTTATGAAAAATGGAACTAATAACATTGCCATTATAAATTCTATATTGCATCTTTATAAGCACAAATGTCATACAATATCTAAGAACTGTCACAGAGTTTAGCTATTCATTGTACCAGTTTGTAACTGAGTAGCCAAGCATTGCTCATATTAAAGTTCTATACTGAAAGTTTTTAGATTACCGGTAATTCATCATGGATGCAGATTTGGCATTAATGTCTGTATGAGTGCATTGGTAAGTTTAAGAATTCCAGCAGATGCTTATCAAGACTTAAATGAATAATCAGTCCTCATTTTTTAATAAATTATGGATATACTGTTATTCAGTCATTTTTGATACCCAAATTGAGTGATTTACTATATTACATAACCATTTTTTAAAATGACATTTCAGTCCGTGTGTGCAGGTGTGTGCTAGTGTGTATGGTGGGGGGGGGGGGGGTGTGGGGATGGATGAGTGTGTGAGTTTGTATATGCCCACAATCCTGGGGCCTGTTTCATAAAGCTGTTCATGAGTTACGCATGACTTCACGAACGACTGGTGACCAGTTCTTGTGCTAAATGATTAAGAATGTGATTAGTGCAGCACCTAAGAACATGGTCCAGTCGTTCGTGAAGTCATGCGTAACTCTACATACAGCGTTATGAAACAGGCCCAGACCTACATCAGGATTTGCATACAAACGTGGACTTTTGTCAACAATGGACATTTATGATTGTCAAGCACATGCTGATCGACTGGAAATCACCTGAAAGAAGATGTAAATGTGATGGTGTTTTGAGAGCGTGTATAGGGGTGGTAGGTCCACGGTTAGGTGTAGTAAATCACACTCACACACATTTAATCCACAGTGACCATATATAATTCTGGTGTGTATGTCCCCGGTTGGGGAGGGTTATATAATGGGTATGGAGTACCTTGGTTCACAGTTAGATAGTAGTCAATCACATAAGTGTATGGCATTTGCTCCAGTGACAATTGCTTCGGCTATTATTTTCTATCCTAACCGCGACCCTAATCCTTACATGTACCTTACCCTAACCCAATGGCAACCCTGACCCTAATCCATTGTCCGACGAGATATCATCAACAGTTCATATGTCGCCAGCACCTCCGATCACACACATAGACATTGTATCCATTTACCATTTTGTGGGCGTGTATCAGGGTAGGTCCACAGTTAGTACATGTAGTAGTTAATCGCACACACATTTGATCCATGGTTTCCATATAATTCTGGTGTGTATGTCCTCACTAGGGGGTAAAAAGAAATGATCAAGAAAAAAGGGAAAGATAACCCCTTCCCCATTAGATGGTCTTTACAAGTGTGTTTGTGTGTGTCTCGGTGTCTGTGGGTGTATGTGTCTGTAATGGGGATGTAAGTATGAGCAGGTGGGTGTGTAATGTGTATTGGAACATAAATGTCACAACAAGCAGGTTACACACTCACTGTATCCCATTATCCCTCATATTATCACAATGAATGGTGAAAAAGGTGTTACAAAGAGTCATTTTATTGTGCATGCATAAATAAACAATCTACAATATACATTTACAGTACACTTGATCTGAATTTTGAATATAAACAAAATAAATTCCTAATCAGGGAGGATAATTTTGGTAGATCTGACTTGTTTTCAATCTTTCAAAAACAGCCACTACACTTCAAATATCAGAAAATAACATCAAACCTAGCAAAATTTTGATCGAAGGTTTTCGGTACAACCATGTATGTTAGAAAAGTGCTACAT
>JZLH01S0311700.1:26403-45701 GCA_001188425.1 Eucidaris tribuloides
ACAAACCTTAATGACTCAGGCCTAGTATTATTATAATATGTTCGGCTTCATGCATTAGCAATGAAGGTTGGTCAATACAAAAGATTCTATTGTGTCTGTAATGATTTTTCATCAGTATGATTTGTTGCAGAGCTCATGTTTGACCATGTAAGCCAGATTTGTATTCTGATTTCTGCCTATCAGTAGTGCAGCCATTTCATGTTTCTACGAGAATACAAACAGTGTGTATTACAAATTCAGTAAACTCCCCCACTGACTGACATGCAATGAAAGAAAAAACTGTCCCATTTATTTTCAATACCTTTGATTTTTTTTAAGTGTTCTTCCAACATCGATTGTCATCTGCAGGACAAATTACATGGAATTTGGAGGGGGTGCAATATTGCAAATGAGGGCTCAGCAGTCATACAGTAGATGAGACTTGTTCATTCAGTGTGACAAGTAATTATTATTTTTTGATTTGGTTGTTACAACAACAACAACTAGTAAAAAAGTGAAAATGAAATGGGTGTGTACTGTGTAGATTGGATTCCTGTCTCACAAATCTATATTTGGGGCCATTTCCAATCAATCATTCCTTGCCTACATGTAGGTACATTTATATCATCTGTAATATTTTTGTAAGTTTGTCTTCTTTTCTTTTTATTTATTGCATGCATTTTTTACTCTCTACCTAAAATTGTATTTTCCTGACACAACATACTGTGCAGCGTGTACCAGTGAGCTTACCCCTTTTTGGCTGTTGGCAATCATTCTTATCTGTCAACATCCATGTACATTTTCTGACAGACAATAGGCAAAGACATGTATGTATGCATGCAACGAGCCACAATTTAATTTACGAGTAGGTGTTGTTTTGAATCCACATATATTAAATTCTTTACTGGTTGGAATGTTGTAATTTTGCCCTGTGGAAAAATCTCTAGAGTCTGCAACTCTGCATGAATTCATTCTGTTGATCTACAGTGTACCCCTGTATCCGATACAATTTATGCACAACTTTGACAGTCAGCAGAAGACAGTGTGATGGCTCGTTTTACATTAGAATCTCATGGCTGGCCTGGTTTGCTACAACAAAGAAACAAACTCAAAGATTCTTTCTGTAATCTTGTTACAAAGTACTTCAATCTCCAACCTGATATTTTACTCCTTTTGCAGGGCTCGACACTAGCACTTGCCCGCTTGCCCGGGGCAAGTAGAATTTCATGTTGGGCAAGTAAAAACTCAAAATGTTAAAATTTACTTGCCCGATTGGGCAAGTAAAATTTGGATCATGAAATGATCAAAACATGTCCAAAAACCTCACCCACAATAAACAAAATATGTCTAAAAGTTTGTGCTCAGTTAACTAATACGAGATTTCATCATTATTTTGTCCATTGTACTTAATTCTATGACTCTTAAAATCAATCATACCTTTTGCAACCCCCACCTCAGAATTAAAATATCAAACGTCCGATGCTATATTAATGCCTTATTGATTACTATTAGTGAGAAATTATTTTTAATGTTTTTCATTATTGTTTATTTTTGGGCAAGTACATTTTTCAATCGGGCAAGTAAAAATCTGAAAGTGATAATTTTACTTGCCCAAAGGGCAAGTAATTGAAAAAGTGTGGAGCCCTGCCTTTTGTCTTGTTAATTAGTTATATTGTTTTGAATATTAATCAAAGCCTGTAACAAAGACTATACATGGGCTAGTAGTATTTAATATACAATCAGCACCAAATATTTGATCATCAGCATATCTTCAGAGTCACATTGAAATGAAGAAAGGTATTTTTTTTTTGTTAAAATTCTATGTTCTTTGGTGACTCCCTCCAAAAGCACACTTTTAAAAGCAGTAAATTGTAATATGCACAGTTGCACATTACCTTATATTTTGCATAAAACAATATAAATTGACAGTACCATATCACTGTCTGTTCCATACATGCAGAAACAAGCAATGACAAATAAAATTTTAATATCAGAAGAGTTTTCACTCTAATCTCTACAGCTTTTGACACAAGTGGTACATCCAGTGAATGAAAAGGATTACTCAGAGAGGTGAAATGAACTGTAATATTTTTTTCCAAAAAGATGCCCTGTGTATTTTCAAATGTTGCATTTATACATTGTTTGTATTTTTTTAAAGTACATGTGTGACCTTGCAAAACGCCGATACTCCTAGCTCTAGCGGATCAGTGATTTTCCGTATTCAAGAAAAGGCCTTCCGTTGCCAAACAAATCTGAATTCCTGTCTTTCAACTTGGTCTCGAAAATTGGAAAATTCGTTTTACCCATTAGCTTGTATACAATGAAAAGAAAAATTACAATTCGTTTCACAAAACTTGAACGACACCAATAATTTTTCGCTCGTTGTCTGGCTGTTATTTGTGCTCAACTTTCTTTTATTTGCTGTGAGTTGCATAGGTTTTTTCTTTCATAAAGTCACCAAATTTGGGAGAATAAAAGGAGGTTTTCCATGAATTTTCCGTTTTGAACAAATTATTTCCGTTTCAAGTCTGCTGATTTCCGGAATCGTCTGCCGTCAGTGTTCCGTGGTATCAGCGAAAAGTCCACAGATCCCCTATTAGTCACCTACTTTGTCATTAAACTTAATTTTCCAGGCTGTTTTATCTTTTAGCCATGTCACAGAAATCTTTGTGGCCTATTCATTTTATCTGGCGTGAACAGGTATGATAGGTGAATGCTATCCCACCTTACACTACGCTTTCCTTAATCCTGTTGTTAACTGTGGTGATAAATTTCTGCCTCTTTTCAACAGTACAGTATGTATGCTAATTACCAGGCGGTTAAATATGCCTTCAGACCCTGGCTCCTAATGGTTCAATGGCAGTTTCAAATGTACAGTTTGAAAATCCTTGGGTGAACTCAGCAATGTGAGTAAGAAGCGCAGTCATTTTATAATTTAACCAGCAGGCCAGTATATCCTTGCATGCCAGCATGCAACAAAACATCCTCAGTAAAAGGCAAAAAAATCTGAAGGTTGCTTACTTATTCTTGGTCCCTTTGTAAACCACCTCATCAGGCTGTCGGTAAGATTTATCAGTGTGACCCTAAGGACATTTCCTCAAGGAGTCTGTGTCTGGTCGGAACATCCTGAGTGCGATTAACCTCTGAACTGACTAATTGTAAGTGGGGCAACGTGTAAGGACTCATTACTCCTCGTCTGGACTTACTAGTGAGGCGGTCCACAGATGCTGCGAAGTTTATTGCATCCTTAAAGAGAGGTTAATGAGACACAAAATAATGCACTTGGAATTGTACTTCAAACTGAAGTTTTACCGTCTTCTATCAAGACAATTGTTTCATACCGGTTTACAATTAACAAATGTTAGCTTTGTATTACACGCTTATATGTCGCTTGCTGTATTGATTTGGCTGACTACTTGGCGAATTCAATGCACGCCTACAAATAACACTAAACATCTAAGGGAAAAGTTATTAGTGCTGCCTGTGTACAAACACATGTAATACTCGTCGGTGAGATTTCACATCGAGCGAAATTTTGTACATGTAGGATTGACCTGGTACGAGGATTGCGCGATACCGTTAATGTAACCGATGATATGCACATTAGGCCTCCGACATGTAGCAGTATCACCGTAACCGGGGGGGGGATAAATATCAGACATGAAATTCAGATTTGGGTCATATGGGGGCGCGGGGGAGGGCGACACATTGGCCAAAACTAGGCTAATCAGATTCTCACTTACAGAACGGCCCCAAGTTTAGTTTTGAGAGAATCTGTTGTTTATTTGAAAGCTTTATTTGCCCCAAAGTATACACCTGCCAAAATAGATTTCTGAATGTCTTTAGTTTTTTATATGAATTTATGAAAGATGTCGGCGGGGGGGGGGGGGGACCCGACATTTTTTGACATATTTTTTATCATTATCAGCAATACCAAAGGGTTAATAAGGCCGTTAATGTTTATACTCATCTGAAGAGGCAGAGTCTCTCTTTTCACGAATGACGGCTCATACATGATAACTACATTAGACCTTAACGCTTGATTAACCCTTTGGTGCTATAGTAAAAATCTATGTGTCAAAAATGTCGGGGGTTCCGCCCCCCCCCCCCCTAACCATTTTATAAATATATATAAAAATAACTAAATGACATTCAGGAATCTATTATTTGCAGGGTTATGCTTTGGGGTATAGGCTAAAGCTTTCAAGTAACAAAAAATCCCCAAAACTAAACTTGGGCTTTAATTGTAAATCACTAAGTAATAATTTGTTCAGGGCATCATTTTCAGACCTTATCAGAGTCACTTCTAGATAGCGTAGAAGGCTACATAGCTCAGACTTTTTTCAGTGGAAATCTTATTGAATGATGTCTGAAGATTAATTCAATAATCAGGATTTACATGTAGGGACAACTGATCACAGTGGGGTGTACAGAAAATGTGTGATGATCTACAAAATAGATTTAATGAGGAGTCATAAGTCAGTTTTGTAAATTGTTGTTGATGTGTTACTTTAATAAGCACAGGTCATATTGAAAACAATGGAACAATGCCTTTAACCAGCTGATATTGTGCGGGCAAGTGTAAGACTATACTCTCAACTGGGACTATACTAGGAGGCCAGTCCAAAATACTGAATGTTACGAACTTAGAAGTGAAGCGAAAATAATGCTCACAGAGTATAAAGTGTAAGATAGCATCACATTTGATGCAGATATTAGGATTTCGGGAAGTTGCCATGATCATACACTGATGAACAATCCCAATACACTCCACAATTAATTTCAAACAGTGAATCACATTGCTATCATGCAGGGTTAAGGCAGGAAAATTTGTGCACTGCTGTAGTGTAAGCTACAGTAATCAGTGATTTTGAGCAACGTCAGCTCCACAAACAGAACACTGTATGATGTAACATAAGTATTTTCCTCTCTTCCGACACTCGCAAATTGAAGTGTCAGTTTACTTTCTGATCAATGGAATCTTGGAGACAACAGGTGAATGTCTTATAGTTACAGCAATAAACCATTTGTGGTTTGCCATTTTTTTTTCTTTTTTAGTGAGGTCTTATCAAATCTGTACTTTATCTCTACTTAACCAAATCTAATGAAACTTTGCATGCTACTGCACCTGGACAAGAAATGCACAGTACGGAGAGCATTTGACAGTTTTAGATAGATACCTGTATTCAGTGAAGCTAGCATATAGATGCCCATGAACTTACTTGTAATTGTCAGGGGGCTTAAATGGCTTAGAGGACCCATTGCCAAACTGTCATTTCATGAAATTCAGATAAGTAACTGACATTTCTCGATTGTTGCATTTTTTTCGAACCATGCCTCGACAATGCATTCTTAAATTAAAGGCACATCTCTCTTTTGCACAACTAAAAAATTAACATTGTGTAGTTGGTGTAGAGGATCTTTAGCAA
This sequence comes from Eucidaris tribuloides, assembly GCA_001188425.1. NCBI lineage: Eukaryota > Metazoa > Echinodermata > Echinoidea > Cidaroida > Cidaridae > Eucidaris > Eucidaris tribuloides. Next base: position 31,812 of record JZLH01S0311700.1, read on the forward strand.
CGTATAGGAGCTAGAAACTCAGTTTTGTTGGAACTATACTGCCCCCCATGACAAAAAGGCATAACTGACATTTTGGTGTTATGGAGATATTGAGCAAAATATATATTTTTCAAAGCCTTAAAGCCCTATTCAGTGTTCTTTTAACAAGCGGATTCTGAAACAAAGGGACACTTCTAATTAATTTGTTTTTTGATCTTCATGTTTAACATGATGTACTGAATCCCCTACACTATATAACTTAATTTTGAAAAAAATGTCAGGTATGCCCTTTTGACGTTGGGGGGGGGGGGGGACGCAGTATAGTGACCACTAGAGTTTTTAATTGAATTGCATCAATACAATCACACTACATGTTTACCTTTAAAACTTAGCATCATTACCATATTACTGAAAGTGTATGACACTCCAAAAAGTGCAAAGAAAATTCCACACAATGCTTCCTTGTTAGCATTGTAGGGAAATCCAATTCCTGAATGCCAGGGCTATACTCATCAGCAGGGAAAACACAATAACGTGCTTTCTTCATAACCATTAACACCCCAGTGTGGTCTGAGCCTAATTAGTGCCTTCAATCAACAATATCCATGGAACAATAACATTCTATTTCTGGTTCAGACTGTGGCCCATCAATAACACATGCTATCTCAGTCTGTTATGTGCACGTAAAAGTGCATGTGTGTAATTAGATACCTGTAATTTCTGTAAAGCTCAAACAAATTAATTATCATAAAGTGGAGGCATCTCATTAGTGTAGGAGCTTTCTCATTTAAATTAATGGTCTATGCACGACAATAAATCCATTCAGTGAGGTTAATGTAAAATTTTAATTCCTTTTTTAAGTTCTGATTGATACAAATTTCCTAGTGCATGTAATAGGAACACAGTACACTGTACATGTACAGCTAGTGTAGAACTTAAAGTTGTACAGTTTGTCAAAGGGTAATACTTATTCCAGTAACAAATAGAAAATATGTTGTGCAACACATTAACAATCTTTAATTCAACAATAAATATTTCCCTCATAATGGCACTTTTTGCTCCTACTTTGCACCATTTTTGAGAGACTACTCTGTCTCTGTTAATGGTTTAAACACTGTTTTCCAGAGAATTATAATATGAAGAATATATCAATATACAAAATAATGTGAATTACCAATAATACTTCTTAAAAAGAAACAACTTTATTAACAGTAAACAACAACATATTTGAAACTACAAGGTGTTATGAATATAGTATGCTGAGTATGCTCTATGTGTAACTCAACTTGTGGCAGTATAGTTTGAAATGTTCTTTACAATTGATCAAAAGTGAAATGTTGTATAATATGATTATAAGTAACAAAATTTAGTAGATAAGTAGGAAAAATAATCATCGCATCATTTCCATAAAGGTGTAGATCTACAACAGTTTGTGTTGAGGGTGTTTGTTACATCCAGTTTGGATGTTGATTCCAAACCACAGTACCATCTTGTGAAAACCTGTATATTCAATCATCTCCTTAGTAATATGAGACCATTGTTTAGAGTATCTCTAGTTCTTCTAGTTCTACAAACCTGTACATGTAGGCCCTATGTTTATCCAGTGATTGTGAGTGCACAAACTTACAGCCAAGTATGATTCTTCACTCAACTCGAACAACCATGGTACATGATTGCTTGCGTTGTCTTGTCATTTACGGAAATTCTGTCCGTTTTCCGCTATCGCGGAAAGTCACTGTCCATAAAAATGACCAAAAGTCATCACCACTGTAGCCTATGTGACCTATGTTGTTAGAACCTTTCATAATTATTTACAGTCCGAGTGACATAGATTCTGATGGTTGCTGTAATGAGAAGACACAGTCTAGAGTCCATCCAGTCCACAGGACACAAGAATATTTAGTCCTTTGTAATTTGTATTATAAATATTAATCTTTTGTATATTCAAAAATAAAATGGGTCATATTTGGATCGTGTAGGTGGGTGGTATTTATGAACAGGTGGTTGGTTGCTAAGGGATGGTAAACACATGACAGGCTTGACTGTAAAAGTCGTAGATTCATCCTTCCACTGTAAATCAAACCCTGCTACTCTTTCAGCATACACAATGCAGCACAAGTGCAAACAAATTATGTAAATGAGGTTGTATATATTTCAGTTAATTACGCAAATTATGACTCAATCACTGTATCATTACAAACGAAGGCAAGGCAATAGGCGCGTCCCACGCATTCTGTGAAATCCGGAGCGCCACCAATCCAGGTCATTACTTTTTTCTCTTCTCGTCATCGTCGGTGAGGTTGCGGTTGTGAAGCAAACGTCTGTGAGATTACGTTTCCTGCAAAAGCAATAGTACAGCTGCCTCCGCGCTACCTAATATTCTATTATGCAGGCTCCCTAATTATATTTAGCACACACACATACCACGTACACTAGCTAGGTATTCAATCTGTACAGGTACGAAGCCAAGAGTTCAGCTGCGGCACAATCACCGTAAGAAGATCTCCCAGGTGCATGCTTCTTGGGGCCGTCACACGACAGAATTTCTTTATTTGAGAAATTCATCTTCTGGAGGTTTTTAAGAAATTTCTGAATCAGGCGTGTGCACTGTGTAGAAAATTTATAAAACAAAATAATACCGGTCATTGTATTTGTGGAAACTTTTATGATTACTGCAGTACCTACAGTATTACACAAATATGCAAAGATTTGAAGAAAAAAAATACCCAGAATGGAAATTCAATTATGGTAGATGTTAATATTTTCATATATTCATTAATTTGAACATTTTGTTAAGTTTTTTAAAGGTGAATTTTCATCATAACTCATATCCTCAGGGTGTTTTAGACCTAAACAATGCTGTGTAAATTGCATGGTCTCATATGTTTCCATTTCAAGAAATTAATAGTGTTCACAGTTGGGTGAAAGATGGAGGACCCCAATTTTTCTCTTTTTATGTAGTGATTTTTGCTCAAAAATCAGTTGACGATCTCAGTACATTATTCAATACAATTTTCATTAGAGTCTGTAGGCCTACTGTTTCTAGATTTATTCATTTCATTTTATTCAACCATTTAGAACAAAATCATGAAAGATCATACAATGAGCTACAAGACACTTGTAACAATAAAATGAACAATTATGCAACATTATCTTACATTACTTTACATTACATTACGTTACATTATTTACATTACATTACATTAACGCCACTGGCTAACAATGACTACAGTTTGAAAAAATGTGAGCTACATAATCCTCCATGCTCCAAGTGTCTTTGATAAGGTCTAAAAATGAAGCCCTGAAAAATTGTAATTCAAAATGATGATTTACTGCATTAAAAAAGTGAAAATCGTAAAGTTGACTTGATTTACCTGCCCATTTCCTCCCATAGACTTACTGTGTGTAGATCTAGGCCATTTTGTACTCGGCCCGAGTACTAATTGTTTATTTATTCATATCTTGCCAGTGGCAGTGGCAGCATACATGTAAACTTCTAAACTTTTATATTCTAGGGTTAAGTTAGTTAACATTACAATATAATACACGTTTAATGGAATACCGTACTGCACTACAATACAATACGATGGGAAACCTAACGGCGAGTGTACAGGAAAATTTTGAGACAACTTTTGAGTTTATAATGAAATGAAATGAAATGAAAAATTAGTTAGGTTTGGAAGATTAAACTCTACTCTACCACATGTACCTCTGCAAATGTTTGAAATTGTTTACAACATAACAGTTTGAGCAAAAGAAAAAATACTTTAGTTTTCATTTTTACTTGCACAGTAATTATAATTGTTGCTGTGTCATATGTACACTATGCATTTTGTGTTCAAATTATGAGCGATTAAACATACAGTCAGTGAAATTTAATGCATGCACTAAGTTCGCAAAATTAGAATTACTACATGTACCATTCAAATGAGAGAATATTTTCATTTGCTATTTGGGATGCATTCCCCAAATTAAGTTAATTACCACCCCAAACTACAGGTATACACCCTGTATGATGAATAAAGTGGTATTATAGGCCTATTATATTCAGCTTGGACAGTGGCAACTCATTGAAATGTTTGGACTTGTACAGGTACACCATTTTCATTATGATTAGATATGCATGTACAGCATCATCACTTAAATCAATACATTTTTACATCAATAAAATGCACATTTTGTAGTGCAGTTTATTTAGTTAGTCCTGTAGCCTTGTGGTACTGTATTTTTGCTCAAATTTCTATATGTGTATGTATGTCCGTGTGTGCATAAATGTGATTTAAATGTCTAAATTACCTTTTCCTGGATGGTTTTCATGCATTCTGTGCATTAACAAATTAGTAATAAGTATCCTAGAGCATAGGGACTGATGTCAGTGGTGTTATGTGCTGTGAGATTGAATGATGACAATAATTATTATTATTTGTAATTGTATCATAAATTAGCATAATTTATGTTTATTATTATTATCATTATTCTCATCATATTATTATCATCAATGATGATGATTATGATGATGACCATCATTACATTTACAGTTATTTCAAATGAACATCTTAAATTGTCAATGAATGTATGAGTACATTGCATGAATATTTCACAATTAGTGTGTATTTTTTGTATGTGTTACACTTACATGTTCAGTGTTTTGCTTCTTTGAACTATTATAAGGTCCAAATTTGATCCATAGTTTCCTGTTTTTCCACTTACCTTGCTCAAACTTTTTGATAAGCTACTTTTTTTTTTTGAAATATTGGAAGTAAACTTTGCTTTGATCTGCACTGTTATCATCCCTCAATACAAATAATATTAGCTTTATGCCTTCAAAAGACAGGAATCAATACATTAAGTATGAAATGATATAATACAATTTGATTATCGTTCAGTTCAATATGAATTTTGAAGTGAAAATCCATGAAGAATGAATTTAGTTCACTGCTGTTTTGTTTGTCAGGAAGGCAGATGATATAGAACTGCAGTCTGTATACATACATGTCGTCATAAATATTGATTTAAAGTCTATTCTTGGTTCGACGTGGCTGTTAACCTTGATAGTTTGTATAATTTTCCCTGTAAATCATATTTTCTGATCACAAATTCTTGCAATTATGTTTGTTTATTTAATTGAGTACAGCTAGAGATTGCAGAGCTAGAGTATTTTTTTTTTTTTTTTACTTTTTCATCATAAACAGTGTTCGATTTAGTCAGAGAAAAAGGTTTCTCTTCAGACTTTGTGAGGCAAACATCAACAAATTGATACAAGTATGCCGGGGTGACTGTAGATGGACAATAAATTTACAATATGCAGGGTTGGATTTTATTGAATTTTCAATATTGCTTCATCATCCAAATGCATGAAAGTTGACCGTTACATTACTTTCATATGACCCCCAATGAACATTTATTTAGCCTTTGTTTGGCACCGCACCTTGAGCTCTTGAATTCGATATGGTACTTTCCAATATTGCCACAACCATCAAAATCTAATAACAGAAGCCACAAGCCCAGTTCATTAATGGATTCTATGCACAAAGTTGTAATATCTTATTTTTTTCTATCCTAAAAAATCCCTTTCCATTTGGGGAAATTGTTGATACAACCATGGTTTCAAGTAAATTGCAATTATGCAAACTTTATTTGTACGTGCAGATAAATGTAAGTGCTGCACTTTAGCCTGTTGTCTCAGACACTGTGAGACAGGTGGCAATTGCATTAACCCTTTAGACCTCAAGAGAGTTCTTCATATTTTATTGCATTTGTTGATTTAACTTAATTTGCTCTTCTATTTTACACCAAGTTCAGGGACCACTCCTGAAATTAAATGTTTAATAATCATTTTAATATCAAATTTGATTGCACACATTTTGAACACATATTTCTGGGTGGGTAAATATGATCTATATTTCCATTTCCCTTCCTCTGTTATGGTATGCTATTCTACATTTTTAGGACATATAAAAATGTAATCATGATTATGATTTCTTTTCTTGGATAAGCAATTTTTGCTGCTGTCAGGAAAGACACAAATATTGTGAACATTAGTCTTCTCATCATCAACATTGGTTTGTTAACCCCTCCCCCCCCCACCCCCAATGTTGGATAAAGCCATTTAATCATGGAGAACATGCGGTTTGTTGAAGTTTGCTGTAATTTATGGGGAGAATGTGTTATGTGTCTATCAATAAATTATTGCCAGAGTAGCCAAGCTATTTGCCTTTTGAAATATAGTTGATGTGGTGAAAAGTATCAGGCCTAAACATGTTGTCACAACTCCCTGATATATAGTTAAACCAGAAACATGCATCATACCAGAAATATGTGAAGACGTAGATTGCACAGTGAAATGTTATTCATGTGTTGATTTATAATCTGTCTATAATTTAAACCTGGGTGGTCATTCCCTAGGGCAAAACAAAAATATATTATTGTGTTTGTCGTTCTTCTTTCTTGTCTACCCAAACCTGTAAACGATGTGCATGCACAGACTTGGAAAATAATCTCCTCACACCTCTGACAGGCATTTATCGATCAGGCGACTATGTTCATTCATCAAGGAGAATGGTGGGGGCTGTCAAACTGCACATTCTTGACACTTGCCTAACACTACAGCTCCCTCCTGCCTCTGGTTGCTGACAATGTGTTTCTCTTGTCTTCTGCACAACTAGAAATGTCTGACCAGTGAATGTGGAATGCAATGAGTTAAGCATCATTTTGGGTCAGGCAAATCTTGTGAGGGAAAGTGGATGTGGGACTTAAAGCCACTGGCTAACATTTATCACAGTTAAAAAAATGTGAGCTACATGTACATAATCCTCCATGCTCTAAGTGTCTTTGATAAGGTCTCAAAAAATGAAGCCCTGAAAAAATTGTATTTCAAAATGATTATTTAGTGCTTTAAAAAAGTGAAAATCGTTAGTTGACCGGATTCACTGGCACATTTCCTCCAATAGACTTACCGTGTGTGGATCTATATATTTTACTTTTTACTCGCCCCAAGTACTAATTGTTTATTCATTCATATCTTGCCAGTGGCAGCATAAATTTCCAAACTTTGTATTCTAGGGTGTTTACTTGTTCATTCAAACACTATTATGTAGCTCACATAGCAAAGTTTGACAATTTTTTGAACTGAAGCTCCACAATGTTAGCCTTTTACTTTAAGGTATTGTATGGGTTTGGTGAATGGTAAAAATGTTTTTCAGATAGACCTATGTATATGATAATGCCATGAAAATTGCACATTCTGAATTGCTTTCTTTTTTTTCAGAAATTAAGAAGGAAAAAATGTTGAGGAGGTGGCAATAATTTTTGCTATGAGAAATAGGCAGTGTACATAGAGATATCTGCTCTGTGATCATTTCAAATTCACAATATGTTATTCTAAACATTTTTGGTAGATTTGTTGGGTTTTGTTATTGTTTTCTGGTGCTTGGCATGAAAATACCATATTTCATACAAAACACTGATGAACATTTCATCCTGATCCTGAATCTGGTTCCAAATTTAGCCTTTAGTTTGGTAAATTTAACAATAGACTCATGACTTTCTCCCAAGTGAATATTTTTTTAAAAATGCTGAGGGTATGAATGACTATAATAATTATGGGTCTTCTGACTCTTCTCCGTGTACAGGATTGCATCATCATAGAAGTCAATATCAACCAAAATTCAAAATGTATTATTCAATCTAACGGTCAGTGGTAGATTCAGAAGTTTAGTGCCAAGGGTGGGGGCTAAATCTTTCTTCAGGGTGATTCAGATAAAAGATTCTTCTGTTAGTGATATTAAAAAGTGATATTTATTCTGACAATTTGTAGCTATTTGGGTCCTAACAGATGAATCTCACAACTTCAAATAATATATTTTTCCCCCCTCCCCCATGTAGTTTTGTGTGGTGCTCAGTAACTGGACTGTATCTATTAACCGTCATGCTGCATTCTGTGTGCCATGAGAGGAAAATGGACAAAGTGTAAAAATGATAGAAAATTGTAAAGACGGGAAGCAGTGTGAAGCAGTGTGCAGGCAAGCAGCATAATTGGCACTCTTCGGTTCTCACCCCATTTAGAATCTTTTATACCTGTGGAGATAATAGTCCGAACACCTGCCAAGCTATTTCTTCTTCAGCCTTTATATTCTAGGTTACCTTGTTTTCTCTCTTTCTCTTTTCTTTTTGTAACTGGTGGCCATACATCACACAGGTAAATAAATGTAGCAGTGGCTGAACCCCAAAGGGGGTATTTTGCCTGAAAGCCCAGTTACCATCCTAAACACTAAATCATCCTTCTTTGTGTTTGTTTAATCTAAATAATCCATGTTGTGTACATGCTTGGCTTCTTTAGTTGATTAGCCTGTGGCCAGACACTACAAAGTCAAGTTGTATTTTTTGACAGCCACCGACTTTAACAGATCATCAACATACGTGTAAACCAGCTCGCTATCTATCTTAAATCTTTTTTTTTTCCAAACTTGCCCTCGGGCAAGTAAAAGTGCTCACTTTTCAGAGTTGTTAACTGGCCGCGAATGAAAAATTAGCTTGCCGCTCGCGAAAAGCGAATAAACTCAAAAACATTGAAAATGAATTTCTCAACTATTTTAGACCAAAAGGCTTTCATGCATGGACATTTGTTATTTTAATTACTGGAGGCTGGGTGGCAAAAGGGGTAGCCTGAAATTAAAGAGGTCTTAAAATTGAGTAAGTACATGAATACAAGAATAATGATGAAAATTTAGTATTAAAGTTAACGCGAAACACAAAATTTTTAGCAGGCATATGGACTGTTCGTTTGTTGGAAAGATTTTATGTTTTGCGCTCAGGTTTTCATGGACAAAATTTCCTCACCTTGCGCCAATCGGGCAAAGTAAATTTCAACATTTTGAGTTTGTTACTTGCCGCGACAATGAAATTTTACTTTGCCCCGGGCAAGCGGACAAGTGCTAGTGTCGAGGCCCTGTGTAAACACATAAGACACACTGAGGAAAGAATTTAGAGACATGCGATGTAATAAAAAAGGAAAAACTTTCTTCAGGAAGATGATTGGAAATAATTTGGATAAAGTGAGATTTACAACTTGTGCATGGGGCCGTACATTTGGCATCTTGAACAGAAAGCAGTGGGTTTTTTGACCTTTCCACTGTGTCTGCTAGTCTGGCAGATTACACGTTTGATGTATGAAAATTGTCTGATTTATTGATTTTTAGCCACTTTGACAAAAACACTTTTAAAGGTTTGATCTTTAAATGTTCTTGGAATTGCACTTTTCCTGTAAGGTCAAAAATGCTTACAGTGTGCACCACCTCTTTGTAAACCAAATATGTTCCAATTTTCTTAACCCCCCCCCAAAAAAAAAAAAAATAGTATATAATACACCCAAAGGTTACTAAAAAAATATCCATATATTCAGATTAGATTCACATTGTAATTTCTTCGTCAGTCCCAGCAGCAAAACTTGCAAAAACTCCAAAGTCTATATTAGACGGCATTTCACTGATTTTGTTTAATTAAATGATTTGTAAGTTCTATGAAATGTTATGATTGTGCAACAATGACTTCATCCCAATCAAAGAAAATGGGATATAGATGTTATCTATCTTAGTTCTGATAAATTGGGTTTTCTATTTGATTTGTAACGTAATGTGAATGCAAAAATTCAGAAGTGGTGGTTTGTTGTTTCTTTATTGTTTTCAGAAACAATAAGCTCTGTGTGATAAAGCTACAGGATATTAGGTATTTTTCAATAGAATAGGTTTATTTTCTTAGCTTTGGTACTCTAATCATTAATTTCTGTATTCTTCTATTCACTGCAGAGAAGCCGTGCAACATCATTCTAACATGACAGAAATGTCCCTGACCAATCTCTTCCGACAAGATCCCCGGATCCCGGCCAAGACGGAGGCCGCCGTGGTGCGAGAATGCCTCTTCAACGAACTCGAAAGCCAGATGCGTGAAGTGCAGCATTATCACTGGCAGGAGGAGCAACATGAAAAGAAGCGACAACAAACCGTGGACTACAGCTGGCTCGTTAGCACCCAACCAAAGTATTATGTCATCCCGCAATTACAACAACTCGAACTGGAGGACCTGTATAGCAGGGTGAAAGCCGGCGAAACGGGGAGAATAATTTCACGCTTCCGCGAGGTCCTGACGCGTCGGCCGGACGTGAAGGAGGTGCCACAAATCATGAAAGCCGTCATCCACCAGATCTTACAGGATCGGCCTCCAGAGGAAACTCTGACGGACTGGATGTGGAAAAAGACGAACAGTCTGACGAAAGTCAAACAGAACATCCGCGTGCATCCCTTGTCCAGCGTGTCGGAACAGGTGGACAGACAATACAGTCAAACGAGAAGTCGACGTGCCATCAGTGTTTCAGAATTCAGAGACAGCGCCACGCAGAGAACCAGATCGTTACCGGAATTTTGTGCCAACATCGACAGTTTGCCAGTATAGTGTTTGTTTTCACATGTGTGTCCGTGTGTGATTTTTTATATAATATTAGTGTGCTATTTTATAGTGTAAATATTACATGTTTTTCTACACAGCGTGAACGTGAAGAAAAGTGGTGAATAGAAGTTGTAGGATGCCATATGAGTTTTGTCTGTGTATTCAAAACAGTATTCGCAGAAATTCAACAATGGTCATCAACAGTGATTGTACCTAACCACAAATGCAATGGTCTTTCCATACACATTGAATTTTACTTGCCGTAGCCATGGATATAGATAGTATAGCACGGCTCCTGCAGCATCACAACTCAGCCATACATTATTGACAACGAATTGTACTCGCTCAGAGTTAATAATTTGTTCTCCAGTGTGCATCAGAAGAAACTGAACAAAAGATGCCATCGATCATTCATCAGACTCCTAACCCAGATATTGCCATTTGATTGCTATTTTGAAGTTTTTGTTATCCAATAGCCATAAATAGTTTACTGAGTGCAGGTTCAGACATATCCAATCTGTGTGTCCATCAATGCAATCACATTGATACTGGGTATGGATATTGACAACTCGGATGTAATTCTTGCCTCATTGCTCCCGACGTATATGTGACCATTTTAATGCAAAAATAATGTCAAACAATATAAGTCATTTTATCTCTTCTGAATTATATACAAATTTTGTTAAGACAATCATGATTTCCAACTAACTTGGCAAACAAATTCATTAATAATCCAGGCATAGGTGAATATTTTTTCTTTCCATTATTCAATATTTCAATCATTTAGTGATCAATGTTTAATAAGTCATCTGTCTGCAGATGCACTAGTATAGCCTATAAGTCATAACAGCATTGGGTATACTTAAAGGTAAATGACATGATTGGAGGTAGTTCTCAACTTGGGCTGAAACTACTCTAAAATCAAGTAAACTATGCAAGGATTCTCCTTTGAAAATTTTATAGTCACATGTTGACTCGTTTTAACATAACTAATGTCAATATCTCTTGTGTCAAGGAAACCTGCTGTGTGGCTCTCTATGGGTCTTATTTTTATCGTGCCCCGATAGAATTAATGTTCATACTTGATTCTCCTTAAGTTAACAAATTAGAGACAAATCCTTCCAGCTGAAAGTTCCACTCCAGCTGGTGTATAGTTGGCATATATTTCAACTCATTTGGTTCTTGAGGCATTTTCAAGTGTTCCCAATCATGCCACTGACCTTTAACTGCATGGTCGAGATAAAACTTAACTCGTTACATGCAAACTCTCCTTCAAAATACTGAAATGCAACCAAAAAACGATTTGCTGAAATAAAAATAAAGCATTTAGAAAGCAAATCCATCAATCTAAACGGAGATGCCATGAAAAAAGATAAGTTAGTTAGTATGATGTATACAAAGAAGCTTGAGGCCAACAAACTGTATAACATACATGCAGGTGTGTTGGACAGACAGCCAATATCCAGTCAGATTTAAGGATGTGATGGGTTGATTCCAATTTGAGATTCCAATATGTGCAGTAGTACTAGTTATATCAGCTCAGCAAGTTATAGTGACAATATACTGTTGCAACTTATAATGACAGTATTTATGTTTTCTGCAAATCAGTTGTAACAAAGCATGATGTCTCTAAATTGATTTGAGCATCTCAAAATGATGTAGGCCTACAATGCAAAATGCTAGCAGTTTTCCAACTACCAAAATTCTCTAGAGAAGAAAAGTAAAGAGTTTCTCTGAGTCATAGTTGAAAGCTTTCAAACAATTAGATGAGTATAACTCCATGAACTCATGTCCCTTCCAAATGAATGGTCAAATGGAGGATGACACTGCAGCCCTGATGAATCATTAAGACGTTTGTGTACTTTCTCCTTCCCACCCAACCCCAACCAACTCCGTCAATATTAATTCTGGCAGGACAAATGCCGACTGGTGTGTCCGATGTTGAACAAATTTGCATTTCCTCTTAGTGGAAGAGAATCAAACTGTAATTACAAATTTATCCTCTCAGGTTGAAAGGATTATGGGGCATGATTGATTGTGAGTAAATGGAAATTGAAAAGTCATCCGAGGGTTCAGATCGGAGTAGCGTTTTGTTGTTAGCAGATATTAGCAGCGAGATGAAAGTTTTCATGTATGATTGATCAGTTAGAGAGAAATACAGGAAATTAGACAGGATTTATTAAGTCAAATGATATATTAAATGCTGAAGGATTCAAATCACTAATGGACAGATCTTTAAGCAAATCTTGTTTCATTGAAATTGTAATTTATCATTTCATCTCATGCGAGATATAAATTACCTTTGACTGGTATATGGATAAGATGTTTTATCTAGCATGATAGATATTTCTACGAAATAAAGGTATAGTGATGGAATATGTATTCTTAAAAATAAAACTGTCTGTTTTTTGAAAGTATTTTACTGAACATACCAGATTAAGGTCCGATGCATAATGCCATTGACTCTTCAACTTTTTTTCATGCTACATTTATTGTCAAAAAGTGAAATCTCTCTTAATTTTCAAATCACAAATCAAGGGCAGGGCAGACACTAGACCTTGAAGGTAAATGTGATGTTCGATGCTTATGAAATATTTCAGTGCTGGACTGATGAAAATTCAAGAATGATATTTATTTTGATAAATATAGGTCAGAAACGTTGACATTTTGCAAATGAGATTTTGAATTCCTGTGTTAGGGACATATGAAGCTATGTATACAAACATAGATGGAACAACTTAATGTGAAGGTGATGAAGGTTGGGTTTGATCGTGACATGAATGTGGTAAATTTGAAACAGCCATTGTAAAGCATACATGTATCATATTGAAACATGGTGGAAGAAGTGAGGGAGATATATACATTTAGGACAGTTTTCTTTATTTGCAGAGGTTACCGTTTTTGTTCAGATTTGATCCAGTGGAGGAAAGATAGGTAAAATTACGGTGTTCAAAATTTGGGGGTCATACCATCTCCAGTTTTCAAAAAAGAAATGATAGACCAAGGCCATTTGCAGAGCTGCCAAGTAGTAGTGATTTTCAGTTTTTGTACTGAAATTCTACAAAAATACTAAAGGGTTTTTGTTTGTTTTTTACAAAATACTGATTTTCAAAGTGTTGATTTATGTGCATTGCTAATACATGCCTGCCAGAGATACTGATTACTCTAGCAAAATACTGATTTTCAGCAATCAAAATACTGAAATGCTCTGAAAGAAGTTGGCAGCTCTGCATTTGCTCAAGTTGCAACTGACTTTTCTTCCACAAGGTCTTGTGAGAGGTTTAGATAAACTTTGTCATTGGTTACATTCTGAATGATTTTAGCCCTTTCTTGGATTGAGCTCATTTTGGTGTGTGCAAATCATGAACACAATCTTTAAAGTACATGTAATAGGCTATTAAATGTTGTGGAGCTTCAAATTAAAAAAATGTCAAACTTGTCTATCTGAGCTATACATAGTATAGTTTGAAT
>JZLH01S0311789.1:0-12705 GCA_001188425.1 Eucidaris tribuloides
AAACATTGATTATAAGAACACAATTCTGTGGGCAAATGCATTTTTGGCCGATTGCACAAAAGCGAGTTGTGCTCACTCATGCGTGAAATACTTTCAATACCAATAGTGTCATCAGAAAGCTTAGGTCCAAGGTAAAATGTTCATATCAAAAAATAATCTCAAAATCACGAAAACAATTTCTAATAATTTTTTTTCTAAGTGTCTACTTTTTTTTGATACACGCTGTATAGACATTAGTGTGTCTGTGGGTGGACAATTTAAATAATTTTTTCGTTGTAATAAGAAGCCCCGCAAACAGTCGCACCTCGGACCCCACGAGACTGCAAAGGTATAGGCCAGACGCCGTGCTATACGCACGGCGTCTGGACAGGCTAGTTGTTAAGCCAGTAGGCCTACACACCTACTGTGTATGTGGTCCTAAGCAGAGCTATAATATGGACCAAATTCGCCCTCCCCCCCAAAAAAAAAACGAACAAAATTTGCACTGTGTGACTTGAATGCAATAGCAACTTTATAAAATTGCTCTTGCAAAATTTAAATGCTTGACCCACATTTTAGAAAAATTAAAACAGACTTATGAACTGTCGAGTCCTTAATTTTCATAACATGTAATGTTTAACAGATCATAGACCAGCCATATCAAAGGAATATTTCAGTGGAGTGTTGTAAAAGACTGAATTTCAGAGCAATTTTCTGTGCCATACTTGCATAGGAAAGGCCATCCATTACTTTGTACACAAAAGTATGGAGCTATCCCCATGTGTGAGCCAGTAGTGCCCGGTGGCTAGAATCTTGATATGGCCAAAACCTCTGTTCAGGAAGTAGCCGGCGGTAATCTACCACAATTGTATGCCCAAAATTTTAGGTAAAGTACAATTTCCACTTGGATTGTTCAATTACTCTACGCTTGGGAGCTTTCTGTACATAGTTGTAGAAAAGATGGGTGTGCTTTTGATAGCTCACGGTAGCATTTATTTGGACCGCTGTATGTGGCAAGACATGAATTTTGTGGAATGGAAGATGTATGTATTGTACAAAAGCCTCAATTCATTACCTTTCAAGTAAAATGTCCTTTGGCTTTGAGAGTTGAAATTGTCTTCATTTGCTGCAGAGTTTACTAACCAATACCGATAAATCAGGGTGGACATCTGTATAATTTTTCAAATACAAAAAATTATGCAATACATTAGATAAGCACCAAATTACATAATAATATCCGTATCCTGTGACCATTTCTAAGCCCTCTCACAATACAGTACATGTACAGTATGTTTTCATATATGTTACTGTTTTGTTATGTAATGTAAAACTATGTATATTGCATGATCTTTGTTCATTTTTTGTTATGCAGAAGAAAATAAACTCAAAACTCAAACTCAAGTTGACATTCACAAGATGATAAAGTTAGCCTGGAGTTGGACCTAGATGGCCATGATGAGCAGGAAATGGGTCCGAGTCTTGGTCTTCATAGCCTTGGTCCTCCCACTGGCTAGAGTGGCGTGGAAAATCAGGAACATGGATCCGCACCAAGGCATCCAGGATGAATTTGATCTCGGTGCTCTTATGCGACAGAGTAGGTAAGACAGGGCTCCACACTAACTTTTTTTCCTACTTGCCCTTAGGGCAACTGAAATGATCAATTTCAGACTTTTACTTGCCCGAATGAAAAATTTACTTGCCCGAAAATAAACAGTAATAAAAAACATTAAAACTTATTCCCCATAATTTTAACAGAGGCCTTTTCATAGCATTGGACATTTGTTATTTTATTCTGGGGGTTGCAAAAGGTATGATTTACGAATTAAAAAAGTCATAAAATGAAGTAAAATGAACAAAATAATGATGAAATTTATAAAGTTAGCTGAATTGTTTGTCTACAGTAAGAGTTTGGGTCATGTTTTTCCCATTTCATGATCAAAATTTTACTTGCCCATTTGGGCAAGTAAATTTTAACATTTTGAGTTTTTACTTGCCCGACATGAAATTTTACTTGCCCCGGGCAAGCGGGCAAGGTAAGATACTGGGGAGGGTTTACTCACATATTTTGATGGGGATTGGGTGAGAAGCCTGGACCTTGAGCCTGTAATCCATCTTTATGGGCAAATTTGGCACATTTAGAGTTATTTCTTGCAAAAGATATACCCATGTTTAGGGATTTGTCTTCGAAACTGGACACTTCTCTCTGAGGATTTCAGGATAACACTCATGTTTAAGGATTTTTCATCAAAATTGAACCTAATTTTCACTATTTTAAAGCACTAAATGATCATTTTGAAGTACATGTATATTTTTTTTTCAGGGCCTTATGTGTTATTGATGTCAGAGACACTTAGAACATGGAGGATTATGATGCTCAGATTTTTAAAACTGTGGTCATTGTTAAATTTTGTCTTTAATTTGAATCTGACAGTGGTGGAAAGAAGCGTATACCACCCGATTCCAACTACACGGACCGAGCTGACGTGAGTGACGGCTCTGATATGGGTGCAGTGTTGAGGACTAACCAAACGGGCGGGACCAAAGATGTCAACAGAGAACTTGTGAATGCCCGCAGGTCCCTTCCGACCATTGACCCTGAAGTGGCAGCCGCTATGTGGCTAGAGGCCACCAACCATACTGGACTGCCACTAGAAGAGATGAAACAACTGGCAACAAAAACCTGGCTGCCAAACAAGGAAAATATCCTCAAATTCAGGTAACTGTCGTTGGATTAGTTCTGGGACTATTTCCCTGGAGGACAACTCCGCAAAGGGCAACTCTTCCCTGAGGACAACTCCCCCTGAGGATAACTTCCCTGAGGACAACTCCCCCAGAGGAGTTTAACTATGCTCCCAGTTTAAACAGTCTGAATTGTCCTTGGGAATAGTCCTCTGGGGGAGCCATTTTTCCCGTGGGAGTTGTCCTAATACAGCCTGGATTTGACTACTGTAGGAAGTGGACAGATTTTCTTGGTTAAATGTTCATGGTCTCCAGAGTATTAGAGTAAGATGAATGCTGTGTGTTTCTTTAAATTCACAGAGGGTCACAACTAGTGCTGGGCGAAATTTTGATAATATCAAAATTAGTCGATATTGAAAAAAATATTGAATACACGATAATGATCTCATGATTATTTCAAAATATCGCCAGAGGCACGATATGGCCCAAAATACCATCGACTATGAAAACCTAATGGGGTAAATGCATGCACTACAGTAGAAGGGACCAAGAATTCCCCATAGCTATGAATACTCGGCACGCGCGAGGTAAAAATGGGGAGGTAGGAGTAAAAGAGAGACCTCCATGCTGTTCAGCTATCAAACTTGTGGTAGTGCAAGAGCAGTAGTGCATTTAGTATTTTGTCAACAAATCTGTCAACACACTGCCAAACAAAAATGCCATTTATCAACAATCGACACCACCAATCTCCAGATCTAGTTACAAGAGGGTCTACAGAAAGCAACATTGTTTTGACCACGTTTTGGTAACAGCCCTAAAGAGCGCACTGGCAATTTAATCCTAAAATAGATTTATCTTATTCATCACAAATCAGTTTTTCAACCTGGGCGATATATCGTGTTATCGATGATGTTATTTCCACGATAATCGAATGGCTTTTAGATCAAATTTTACCACCTCCAGTCACAAACATTGAGCAAGAAATTGAAGAAATCTAGAGGAAGTGGTGGAGGAGAGTAGGAGGGTTGGGTTGAGGGAGGAGGATGCGCCGAATAGAGTAAAGTGGAGGGAGGGGGTAAGGGTGATTTCTGTGAGTGCGAGGTGAATCTGGCCACACCCGTAGTCGGGGACCGAACCGGATTTAAAACGTGGATTACTACTTCTAGTAGAATTAATGGCATTAGCTGTAATGTCACACATCTCAGCAACATTCTGAGATCTTTTCAAGTGCTATGTCAGGGCTGCATTTTGTTAATGGTAATAATCATTACTTTAAATGTTTCCAAGTTTGATAACCTCGTCAAATCTAAGCTTCACCTAGATGCAAACAAATGTTTGTCTCTTTGAGGCAATAATTAAAATCAAGTTACTATAATTCTACTAAATGATACCTTACTAAAGGTTCTTAGATGTTATTTTCTTCTATGTGCCAGTGTATTTACAGAATGTCAATTTTTATGACTCGTAACGAAGTTGCCGGAGGCATCATGTATTCGGGTTGTCCGTCCATCCGTTACCGGTCCTCGTTACCGCGATAACTTAAGAACCCCCGATCGGATTTTGATGAAACTAGGACCAAGTATAAACTATGAGGCACCTATGAACTCATTAGATTTTGGAGCTGAAAGCTCTAAGGTCAAAGGTCACCGGGCCTAAAATATTTCTGATTTGGGCTCGTTACCACAATAACTTGAGAACGGCTCGTCGGATTTTCTTGTAACTTGGGTGAAGTATGTATTTTGAGGCACCAATGAACTGATTAGATTTGGAGCTGAAAGGTCAAAGGTCACCGGGCCTAAAATATGTCTAATTTGGGCTTGTTATCGCGATTACTTGAAAACGGCTGGTCGGATTTTGATGTAACTTGGATGAAGTATGTATTATGAGGCACCAACGAGCTGATTACATTTTGGAGTTGAAAGGTCAAAGGTCAAAGGTCACCGGGCCTTAAATATGTCTGATTTGGGCTCATTACTGTGATAACTTGAGTATGACTGGTCCGATTTTGATGTAACTTGGGAGAAGTATCTAATATAAGGCACCAATTTACTAATTCGATTTTGGAGTTAATAGGTCAGAAGTCAAAGGTCACAAGGCCTCATATCCGATTGAGCACATTGTCGCGATAATTTAAAGACTGTGTCATTGATTTGCACGTCAAAAAACATCTATATGAATCAAATCAGCCGAAATCATATCCAATGTGAAGATTAATATAAATAAACACCTCTCATAGAGACTTGGGGTAAAATATTGAGTTTTCATGAAAATCTGGACGGTTAAACTTTATCCTTTTTCAAATTGCTCAGGAACAATTTCAAAAAATCCGCGACGTCAAACGTAGTGTTGCAACGACTAAGTCCGGAAAAGTCGTAAGTCGCGCGACTATGTGTACGACTAGTCGCGACTAACGACTATCGAGAACGCAAATTAGTCAGACTTTATGACATGTCAATTTGTATCAAAAACTGAGTCAAAAGAACGTAAAATTGAAACAGAGCTACTCTATTCATGTTTATCTATCCATTTTGTGGCAGGAAATGAATCCCTCTATCTCTCTTTGATCGCAAATCAAACAGTAACTGCCCAAAATGTATTTGGATCAGCCTCCCATGATCGTGCAATGCTATCATGCATATGTGTTTGCGGTATACGTTTGCCTCTCACTGCGACTCCGACTGCGACACCATGCCACCCTCACACCACCAATCATAGAACACACTTAAGACGTTGAAACACCGATATTCGACTAATAGTCATAGTCGCAGGACTATGTGTGGGCAGACTAGTCGCTCTCTAAAAAATGCTGAAGTCGTGCAACACTAGTCAAACGTGCACGTGCCGTTCCAAAATGGTCCGATCAGCCGTTAGCCAAAGGTCGCGCAAGGGATAGCCGTTAACCAATCAGAGGGCTGCGCTGGTCTTGCTATGGTGCACAGTAACTGCGATTCGCAGTTGGAGCAAAATTGAAACTCACAGAAAGAACAACATTCTGGTAACATGTCGTTATTAGTTTTTCTCATAAAACAACAAATTCATGACGTATGGATCTCAGACTTTCAACACACCATTTGTAAGTACTAAACTACCGTTTGGTATTGATAATGAAGGGAAGTAATGGACTTGCACATCCCTGACACAATCTTTAAGAACTGCTTAATGGAGTAACTGTAACTTGGTGAAAGGTCACATGGGCTTATTCATCTCATTGGTCTTGCTACCATGGTAACTTGAAGCTTTTCAAATTACATCAATTGGATGGGAGTGCGTACTGTGGAGGTATACCCATCGACTGCGCCCAGTCGAACTGCTCTAGTTAGTCATGCAAAAGAGATGCCCTGCCTTAAAAGAAAGAATGATTTTCCTAACCTTTTTGTTGCTTCACACAGACACCAACTCCGTGAATTTAAAGCAACTATTGACAATGTGGTACTGACTAGAAATAACACCAAAGTGGGACAGACGTTGAGATATTCACTCAGTCGTGATTTCTACATTAACGTCACTAATGAAATTGTTGAGTTTCTTCCAAAAGTAAGTGCAAGGACTGTCGTAATGCTTGTTTCTTGATTTGCTTTGAGAAAATGCAGTATGTGAAGTTTGTTTGTGTTCTTGTTTTCTGTGATATAACTGTTTTCAAAGTAACTTCTATCATTTGATTATTCAGTTTTGACTTCTAAACGTGGATTAATGCCTGACTGCCAAATTGTCTTGACAAGTGATTCATCCTGGTAATAATTGTATTATCTCTCATTGGTCAAAACTCAGACACTGAAACATCTCTGTTACACTTGACACAATTTTAGATAATCCTCAACCTTAAGGATTAGAAGGATTAGAGTTTGATATATTTGTTATTAAGAATGCACATAAATGTTGTATTGGCATTCTGCTGCAAGTACAAACATTTCAGCATGATACATATAAGGGGTAACAATTCAGTTTCTAAAAATATACAAAAAAAATATCTTTAGAAACTTAAGCATTAATGATTGGAACTTACTTTTATAAGCATATCCAAAGTCTTCCTGATATATGGTAGTGAAATTACAATGAAATTATAAATAGAAGAGATGCAAGGATTTTTTTTTATCATACTTACAGCTAAATTTTCTGTTTCTGCTGTCACTGAAAAGAAAAAAAAAAGTGTTTGCATGCATTTCGTCTTCATTTATTAATTTTTTTAGGGGAGGGGGATGTTGAACGAGTAAACAGGTCTAACATCAATATTGAGAGGTTCGGCAAGTGCAAAGGATATGACAAACTATTTAATCAATCATCAAGTAAAAAGATTGCCTAATTACACATTTTTGGCCAGTATGAATGAAAGAAATGAATATTCTGTGTAGACTGTTCTACATGAAAACATCAATTTGTGGGTTTATATTATCTTCATGGTCAACCAAGTGAAAATTGTGTCATTTTCCATTGAGTAATAATGCTGTATGTCACCAAGACGGAAGGTTTCAATTTTGTAACCCTGGACAAGGAAATGGATAAGTTAAGAAGTACTGTTTAAGGTTTTAAACACTATTTAAATTCTGTTTGAGGTTTTAACCAGTGTCTAAATTCTGCTTGTCTCTAGGTTTCTCCTTTCTCTAGACTGAAGCCCCATCGCTGTGCAGTGGTGGGTGGCAGTGGCATTTTATTAGAGAGCAGTTGTGGAGGAGACATCGACAGTGCTGACTTTATATTCAGGTTGGTTTTCACTCTTAACACATTGTGCATTTTTTTACTCATACCTACATGTACATGTAGGTGGAACTCCCTGGTACCACATTGAGCAAATTTTGGGCAATTCCATACTGAAAATTTTGACAATTTTACAACATTTTTCAGTCTCCGGACAAAAAATTCAAGATATTGTCCATGGTCACTATATAGTACACTGGGATGGTAATAATTTTTCACAAGTGATCAGATGGAGTATACTCCTTTTGACTGAAACAGAGGGCAGTGTTATATGGAAACGAATGGCACATGATAGACTGAAATGGAGAATTGATGAGGAGGCCTCCGTTCAGCAGTGGAGAGAAACAGGCTAGATAGATAGATAGATTGATAGATTGGTAGATAGATAGATAGATAGAAGATAGATAGATAGATAGATAGATGGTAGATAGATAGATAGATAGATAGATAGATAGATAGATAGACAGAAAGATAGATAGATAGATAGATAGATAGACAGATAGATAGATAGATAGATAGATAGATAGATAGATAGATAGATAGATAGATAGATAGATAGATAGATAGATAGATAGATAGAAGCAAAAATGATGCGTGTCGTATGTGATACAAAGATATCCGGTACAACATGTGATTGTTTCATTCTATTTCATAGAGAAATTAAAAATTACTCGTAATGTCCAATTATTATGGTAGCCTTCTGCTCGTACTATAACATGACCCTAAAACAAATCTTCTTTCCACATTAGTTTGGACATGAAAAATGTGAAAATTACGATTTTTTTTTAGTACAGAAAGACCATTTTATAGTACAGTGTCAATTTTGAACAGCTGAAACTTTTTTACACATGTTTGTTGGGGAAAAGTGTTGTGTCTTTCAAATAAGATAATATTTTTACATTTTTGGATTTTTGAAAGTAGAGAGAATTTTGTGACCATTTGCCTGTTTGTCACCAAACTTGCATAGTAGATGCCTTACAGAGACTTCACCGTCAGTTGGGCATCAAAGGTCACGTATGTACGTCAAGTATTAAAACATACCTAGAATGATTGCGTGCAAATAGATCAAGACACACTATGGCTATCACAATGTTTTTGTTTATACAACAAGTTTATTTCCATTTCTTTTCATACTTACACCTGTAATTTTCACTCATGTAAATGAAGATTGTAAAATATTTTTTTTCTGATACTATTTGTCAGTGTGTCATTCTGATTCATTGAACAGGCCTAACATGCCAGAACTAAGAGGCTTTGAGAAAGATGTCGGGAGGAAATCCAACATGACCACAATAAACACAATGACGATTGTGGCACAAAGGTAAGGCTTTCAATCATTTTATTTCGGTGAGACATTCAGCGTGTTTCTATCGAAGGTAGTTTTCCGGATGCAACCGGCTAATGGAGGAGAAGATCTCAATAGAAACAGACCTTCTCCGCCATTATCCATCTTTTTAGCGGAGAAAGTTTCGCCGGTATTTATTCTGCTTTTTGCAGGATAATAGCGGAGAAGGATACTGTAAGACATCAATAGAAACAGACCTTCTCCGCCATTATCCGTCTTTTAGCGGAGAAGATCCTAATAGAAACAGACCTTAATTCTCCGCTGCTATCTGTCTTTTGCCGGTGAGAAAGTGGAAATAAACAAAACCACGTGATCGGAGTACATGACCCCTGGCGCAGCGCGCATGTGTTTGATTGAGCATAAATTTGACCTCGGTAATCCCACAATATCTTGCGGCAACCCAGGTCAACGCACTCTTAGCTGGTAATCGTACGATCCCGTTAAGATCGATTGTGCTTTCCGGAAAACGCAATCCAATAGAAACAGACCTTCTCCGCTATTAGCCGGTTAAATTTTATCTGGCGAAAAACGGTAGGCTCAATAGAAACACGCTGATAGTGAAACATGTAATGACTTTATGTGGCAAATATCAAATAAGGAGAAGGTGTTAATTGTTGCACTACTACATTACATGTAGGTCACAAATAATATCAAGAAAATTCAACTTATTATAGTAGTGATGATGATGAAGATAATGGTCACTTAAAAAACAAGAAAACGTGTGTCTGCACTCGAGATTATTTCAATATCCTCTCACCGACAACTATGTCGCAAAAGCCTATAGTCCATTGATTATTGTTATTTTCAAACATTTCCCTGGAACAGAAGAGCGACGCGTATCGACGCTTTTATTTTGTTGATTCCATTGAAACTTTTTGCGTATACAGAAAGCCCTTATGCCAAAGACGTAAAACTCGTGTGGTGTGAATGAATGGAAACACAGATCTTTGAAGCCCAATCACTGCACGTCAACAAAGAATTCCCCACACTTGTACATTCATTGTCCTTTTGTTATCAGAGAGTCTTAACAGACGGTCATTTCCAAACTATGTGACGCCCTAATTACCAAGTTTGCTTATATAGAAAGTGCTCTCGTCCATTCTATTAAGAACACAAACTGTGGGTTGTTCGGGAATTACTGTTGTTTCCCCACAATAGAATCGCAGCAGATCATCGTATTGATGCCCCACAACTGAGGAACTTGTACAAACATGTATGTTGTCTTTGCATAATGCAACAGTTTCTTGTTAGTCCATTCTTATTTTCAAACAATCATTGCCCAAACAGATCACCGAGTGTTGCTTTCATTACTAGGATTGCCGCAGCCGACCTTTTTATTTGACTGGTTCATTTTTAAACTCTTCGCGTTATAAGCAAACCAAATCTTTCTCTTACTATTGGCTAAACATCATATCGCCAATACCTAAAAGTAGTGTATAACAATTCAATATTTTGATTTTAGACCACACAATTACCCAAATAACTTTTCCAATAAACCCAGGATGTTTTTTTTAACATAAGGATTAACAGAGAAACTAAAAAATAATAATAAAATAAAAATGAAAAATCAGACCTCGTATAACTGGATGATTGTGTGAATGTTAACTGACGGGGTGTTCAATAAATTATTTATTTAACTTTTTTCTAGAAATATCTCAACCATTTTATGTTCGCTTACAGAATTACAGCACATGGACTTCGTCAGGTATCCCAAGGCATGTTTGTGTGTTTTGTGCAAGTATCTAGAATTGAGAATTTGTCATTATAGTTAGTAGTTGACGAAAGAACTGGAACAATGAAATGTAATTAATGGAATGATCGCCATGGTGATTGTTGTTATCAAAACCTCTGCATTTTATTACTAACATTATTTCAATTAGTATCATAAAGTCCTTTTTAGAAAATTAGCTACACTGATCAGCAAAAAATTTCCTATAAATCAATGGTAACCATGCACTGTCGGATTTGCAGGTGCCCTTAAAATGCACTAGACTTACCGAAACTAGAAAAACTGATATTGTCGTCAATTAGTCCGTTTTATATCGCAAAAATGTTATATACACCTTAAAATAGTGCAGGACTTGATGAAGAAATTCAAAGGCAAATAGTTGCGAGAAACTGAGCGTGCATTCTGATTGGCTGAATGCATAATTACTGTAACTGCTTAGAGGACCAATCACAGCGTGACTTTTACTAACGCTACGCCCGAGCGAACATTGGTTGCTACGGGCCCTCAGCACGGTGTGAAAATCTGAATCGCATTTTTCATCGGAAGTTTATCTTTCAAGGCGGTTTTCGCGAAATAAAAAATCTCAAAACCCCACAACATTCTCCCGTTTAACCATGATATCTCCGCAATGTAGTACTTTTACAAGTTAATTCATATACTAAATTAAAGCTGAATATATGGAGAAAAAGATAATGCCATTATCTCAAAATTGACCTCCCTTGACTTGTGGCTCCTTTTGTCATGGCGGGTCACATTTGAAGTCTCTGAAACATGTTGAAGTCTCCGAAACATCATTACAATTAACTACCATTGTATTTCAAATAGATAGCCTTGTTTTTTACTCAAACTGCTTAGAAATTATTGAATGGGTGGGACAACCTTCACTAAAATAAATTTAAGGGGACAGCAAAGTAAATATCTGAAAGACTTGTTTCGGAGACTTCATTTTCCATAAACAATTGTTAGCACATTGTAAGGGCATAGCTTCTGTTTTAAATTACTTTATGTATCACCATTTCTGCATGATATGTAACATTGGAAAACTTAACATGGAAGTCGATAATGTACAATCTACCAAAAGGAGTTTTAAGTTTCGTTATCAACGCATGTATCGACTCCTTGCCATCATATACTAATCTGTACACCTGGGGAAAACGATTATCAAATAAATGTACATTTTGCCCTAATACCACAGGAACCCTCCATCACATCCTCTCCAACTGCCCTACATTCTTGAGTAGATACGAATGGCGTCACAATAATATTCTGAGATTCATGTTCAAAACATTTAAAGAAAATTTATCGAACAGTCACATTTATGCCGATCTTGAAGGTTTTTCAATTGCTGGAGGAACGGTCCCACCCCACATTGTCACTACGAACCAGCGACCCGACATTATCATAGTACATGAAAATTCAATGGAGCTTACAATGGTAGAGTTAACCGTCCCTTTTGAAACAAACCTGAAAGACGCACACCGTCGAAAATCTGAAAAGTATAGCTATCTGGTACATGACATTGAAGAGAGGGGTTACACTGTGTCCTTCTTTGCGGTGGAGGTTGGGGCGAGGGGTCTAGTAAACAAAGAAAACAAGCACCGATTGAAACAAATTCTCAAAAAATGCAACTCACAAATCTGTCCGTCTGAATTTTTCCAAACAGTCTCAAAACATGCCATTCTCTCGTCCTTCACAATATTCTATGCCAAAAAAGACAGACATGGGGGGAGATACGCTACTTGGATCTATAATTACACTGTAATCTGCTTTAATTTGAATGTAAAACTCAGAACATAATACTCACTTTAATTTAAAAAATCGCGTCTATTCCATGTAATTTTCTGACATGTATTTTACGTTTAAATCAAGCAAACTGCAGAGTGAAATTAAGTTTAACCAATTGGTTGCAGTAGCATACAACAGTTAATAATTCGACCAATTATTCCATGATATAATTATAATTTGTAGAGTGTAAATCAAATTGAATTTATAATATGTATTATGTTATTTTGTACTATAATTATAAGATCATCCAATATCCCCTGGTCAATAGTATAAAGGGTCAAGGGTTTTCCACGTCATAGATGATCAAACTAATACTCCCAAACACGCACACGCACACACACACATACACACACACACACAAACATACACACACACACACGCACACGCACACACACACACACACACACACACACACACACACACGACACACACACACACACACACACACACACACACACACACACACACACACACACACACACACACACACACACAC
>JZLH01S0311789.1:15056-25489 GCA_001188425.1 Eucidaris tribuloides
ACATACACTTAACAAGTAATTCTTGACAAGTTTTTGGGTCCATTTGGGAGACGCCCGTATAAATATGACTACATAGTACCATTTTGTTCTATTTGCGCTCTTCACGGTAATTATAAATATTGGCATCATACTGTCTAGGTCAAGGCAAAGCGTTTAAGTCTATGTTAATTCTGTCGAAATTCTTCTTTGGAGAAATGATATTAGTGATTTTGTGACAACCTCCAAAACATTATTATTTTGTCGCATATTTCAATCCTGAATGAAACGGTCCCCAACCTGTTTCCCCAATGATAATGATCACGTCATGGTTGTTACGGTTTTGCTTGTATTCGCTCTCATAAATGCAACAAAAGTCATCCATTTTTTTCGGCATGTTGTACAGTTTAAATTAATAAAATAAAAAGTATCATTCCTTTAATAAGGTTACGAAGATAAGGCCAACGTGATCGTGGAATTGTCAAATAGCTGTAACAATAATATACGATTAGATAATATCCGTGTGAATTTTTAACTAAATGATCAGTTTTCTTAGAGGATGGGTCTTGGATATCGCCGTGTTTAAACTCCGCGGTTGACGCAAGAGACCTTTGAACGATGAAAATTTGAGCGCGGTGAGAGAGAAAAACACAGACGCTTTCTAATTTACACTTTCCAGCTCTACACAAATGAGACACATATTTATGTTTAACATCCGACAGAAAACACTCAGTGAAAACAACACGTACAAGTTGTACAGGTAAAATTAAGCAATAACATTCTCTTATTGCTCCCCCCCCCCCCCCCCCACGCAGCCCATAAACATCTATCAACACCAATTTACTAGTATCTCTCGTCTCGAGTCGCCACACCTGACCCATTAGTAACATTCATTGAATATGCATATAAGCCGTCGACCAGATCAGAAACGCTTTAGGCTGCCCCGTAGCGAACAGCAGTTCGTAAAGCGAGACGAATACAAGTCGCTGCGAATATTCTGGACGCCAAATGCGGTTTGAATTGATATTTAATCGCTATTTATTAGGATTAGACATAATATTTCTTTGGCCTGAAACTCGAATACCACGATAGAAGAGACTTTGAAAGATTCATTTCTGCAATAAAAAAAAATTGGCGGCGCGAAAGCATCAACTTTACACAACTCAGATTTTAGCCTTACAATCTACGAAAATTCTCGCACGGTTGCGAACTTATTGCACTATCATTTCGAACGAGCGGGGTAATTTGAACATGAAATTAGACAGCCAGAATCATTAATACAGTTTCATTGAGATCTTAAAACTCTATCCATAAGTAAAAATCTCTAATTCGCAATCCTTGCCGATAATCCCTGAAATGGTCAAATGAAAAAAATACAGATATATGAAATGTAACAAATAATTTACTATAGCGCAATTTATGTTATTTTCTACTCAATCCAATAGAAGTTTTACTGACTATATAATTGTTATGTTCCCCTGCGCTGCCACACACCTATAAAAAGAGATTAAACATCTTTTTGGCTCCTAGAAGGGTCGGCATTGTAGTGGTTTGTTTTGTTTCTTACAGAAGCGAAAATTTTAACATTACCAATAACAACAGGCGGATCTCCTATGCATAGAGCGTATTATTTTTTTTTGCTTTTGTATCTAGTAGCCTACATATAATACTTAAGCTATGAGGAAGATGAATGAACAGTGTTGACCCCAGCCTGTAGAGTTGTAAATATTTTGCCAAAGTGCTGAGGTTGGCCCTAAAATGTCATTTGATTTATCAAAAATTGTATAACGTGACAGAGGCGATAATCATACTCTTATCAATATGTCTCGAGGGTTTAGGGGTGCCTATCAGACTTGAGCCTAAGGTCTAAATGATAGGTACCACCAAAACCCTGTTGATAGAAGCATAACACATCACTCATATCGGGAGATATTTGCCCCGGTCACAGACGCCGGTACGGTACGCACGTACGTGTATACCACCAAGGATGATGTACAGCACTGGCTAGCGCGGGGCGCTTTAGGATCTTTGGTATGCACGGCGTCAGCGCTCGACACGATAGCCAGCAGTGTCAGATAGTGCAATTAATGCAGGCATGCGCTGCGACGCGTGCATTGATTTCAACCTCGGTGATAAAATTTCAGAACTCTAGTCAGGGTCAGATGACTTAACCATCTGAAATATTGTGACGACAGATACGGAAATAGGCCCTACTAACTCCAGAGCGATAGAGGCAGTTATCAAGAAAGCAGATAGTAAAAATCAAGAGATAAATCAAGTACCCAGCGTCTTGAAGTCTTCGAGAGGATTACGTTAACGAAGATGCAAGAACACCTATAGCAAACATTGGCGACATCGCTAGCGCTAGTACGACTACGTTAATTCGCACGGCAAGAATGTACGATAATACACGCGACAACATTCAGTTATCGCACAGAACTGTACGCGCAGCGCATGTTTGAATTCAATCATGAGATTGCTGAGTGATTTTAACTTACATATTTCTCTGATAGCCCACACCTAGACCTATTTCTGAATCATTTAAAAGGATCGAGTATTGTAAAACACATATTGTTACTGCTGTAATCTGATGGGGTTGTAATTAATACGCTCCTTCGATTGCTGTCATAACGGCACTTCTATCACCCCCAGGACGAAGCGACGGGGGTGATGAAGGTCCCGTTATGAAACAAGCAGGCTTCTGGGAGTGATAATTGAACCAACCATCCTCATGAGCGAAGTCAATATTTGATAAAATCGCATATAGGGACCGGCATGTTTACGATGATATAGATAGATAGATATATATAAAGTTGAATGTATCATAATGACTCCTCAACAGAAAAAGATTCCGCAAGGAGATACAGACTTCAACCGCCTTTGGACATGACTACAAGATGGCTTTTGGTAACCAACGGGGTGAGTAATTTGGCTGGACTGGAAAGGATCTACCGATGGCAATGCAGACCGTCGGACCTTAGAAGTTGATCTCACGTACAAACGAGCGCGGGCAACCGTACCGAACATTTGTATTGCGAGCTAATGATTCTCCATCCAAATGAAACGCGAAAAGCTAGGGCAATTTCTTTAGCCTCAGACATTGTTTCTCCTTGATCCTTGCATTAAGCAAGAAAAAAGAAATTTTATGCCAACATAATAATGCGAAATTATTCTTAATTGTAAGGATTTGCCATAAATCCTCCGCCTGTTTTAGCAAAACGCTAGTGGCGTCGTAAGATTTTGGCTGGACAGATGACACCAGTATAAAAACCAAATAAATTGAATCGTCTTCAAACTATTGAACTTTAGTTGATAGATGAACCGCCAATGCGTGTCTAGTCTTTATCATTAGTATAAAATAATGTTGGAGTTTACAGAGTCCGAAAACCCACATCACAAAAAGTTTCACGCGAAACCAGTAACTTTCTGTCCACCACTGCCATATTTTATTTTGTTTCTTTTTTCAATTAGATGAAATCTGAGTATATAATTTCTATAATGTGCAAACCACGCAGAAATCCTTTATCCACTCTATTTCATTTCTGTGGTGTTAAATTCCTACCCATTAAAGGCAGTATTGCAATACAATCAAAGAACATAATTTGCAAATACATCAAATTCGGAAGTATACGCTTATTTTTATTTTTTTTTTATATTTCAGTGTCATATTTTCCATCAAGCTTACCATAATTGAACATAATGTTCCGCACAATTATGTAACTGAAAGTGAAAATTAATTTCACGGCAAAGAAATTGCAACCAGTTAACGTGATGTACAGAGTGTGAGTAGGTTAGTAAACATAGATCGAAAATAGAAAGATACAACTAACAAATAATGAGTGGCGATAGATTTTTAATTCTTGTCACAAAGGTATCTTTGTGGACAAAATTAAATCTACCGGCACTCATTATTGTTATTGCTCATTTCTATTTTGGTCAAATGTTCTACCTAATAACACTGCTGTATAAGCCTATGTTAAAGTACATAAACATGATTTGTGAAATTTCAAGGTTAAGATTACCTTTTTGGTGGTTTTAAGTTGTTAAGTTGAATTAGTCATGACAGAAAACATATATTTACATAAAAAAATTAGTCAATTTGGGTAATTTAAAAATTTGACCTTTGACCGAAAGTGCATTGACCTTTCCACATTTGTGGTCATAGTGACTTAACGGATGGTCAGACATAGGGCAAACTATACCTTTTTGGATTCTGCTTGACAAGACGAGTAATTTGGTGTATAATTTAAACTAATTAGACCATTTTTCAATTTTGACCCCTGTAGAACCCATTTTGACCCCTGCCAAAAATTGCTGACCTTTTGACGAGGGTTACCCATGCCAAATTTGTTAAGTACCCCTCAGACAATCCAAAACCACTTTCAAACCTTTGTCCCCGTGAAAGTGTCACGGAACCTTAACATTGTTCCTCTACTAAATGGCCCTTTATGTAATTTACAACACAAGACATATGTGGAGCTGCTCGCATGTGACGCCACAAATTTAAAACTTTCAAATTTCATAACTCTGTTATTCTTTGATGGATTTTCATCAAACGTTCGTTAATATGTTTCTCTCATTGTTCTGCTTTTATTCAAACCAACTGGACGTCAGGGTGAACTTTGCCTTTAAGAGCCGTGTACACAAGTTTCTTTCGGAAAATGACAATTCATAGATCGAGCGTCTTATTTCCCCATTGATGGTGATAGTTTTGTTGAGTTGCAATGAACCATTTGATTGGCCTTCTGGATCCTGGGCAGGGTTGCCAGATTTTTCGATTCTCAAAAGGCCAAATTAGGCCAAATTACCGGCCAAATTCAGTGAAAAAAGGCCAAATTCAGAATTGATGCATTTTACGGGCACCATAGCCTAGATTTGGTTAGAAATATACATTGTAATACAATTGATAACGACCTTTGAAACCTCTGCGTCGCATTTCCCGAAAATTTTGAGGTGCCGTGGTTTACCTGAGCGGGGCTCATTCATTTTTCCAACGCTGAAATATATCGCATTCTACCTGGGTGGGGTTATTAACAATATAGTTTGGTCCTACATAACGTTGTATCTGTGGATTGCTTTATCATTTCACGTGGACGTATCATAATTTTCGACATCCCTGCTGTCATCATCAATGACTTGACTGACAAACTCCCCCGGGAAACATTTTAAGGTATTAATACTAGGATGATTTTTGTACTTATTAGTGTTCCGTTTTCACGCAAACGCACATGAATAGAACCCAATAAGAGGCGTAATTTAAAAAATAAGTTAACTCCAAAAAAGAAACCTTGACAGGGTATCCGGTAATTTGGCAACGCCGACTTTCAACTTCAATATATGCCCCGCCCAAGCTTACGTCTAGAGATAATCGGCCAAAATAAATATCATCTGTTAATCTTTTTGCGCCTGGGTTTCGAAAAAGCCAAACTGCAGCGAAGGGCCTTGGGTCCTCGATACTGGGGTGTCTTTTATTTGTGCTGCCTGCTTTCACGCACTTCTGATGTGCAGATTCATCCCATGCAATACAGAGCAGTGAAAGATGACGACCAAGAAATTCGCCATCACATAGCTGCCTGTTTCGTGTCTGTTTCGTTTCAACATCAACGGTCTAACCCTGTGATGCTCGTGATGATTAGTCTCCTTTTAATGACAGTGCCGCGTCCCTGAATATTGTTACCGCTTTCAACAGAGTAGCAAGTATCATTCATACGTAACAGTCCCAGACCGAGGGGTGCAACTTCCGCCTATAACTTGGACACGATGGTGATTGCACAACGCCGATCAATTACCTTCGCTTCGGCTGGCTGGTCAATAGCAGTGTATAAATTCGGGATATTTCTGCATGGCTCAAATATGCTTACTCGTTAGGAATGCGCTAAGGACCTAAAGAGTAGTGTCAGAGTATCAGGATGTAGATTGCATTCACGTCGTTTGTTGTTCGTTTTTTATGAGCGATCGCCAGGGTGTAACTCAGCAGGACGATATTATTGTGTATCACTCTATACCGCACGTGATTAACTGTCGCTTGTTAAGCCGTATATTTACATCTTTTAGGAATCTGTAATTTTCATATGCGTAATTTGTTCACTATACCGTCTATCATGGGAGCTGATATCCACATGCACCGAAAAACTTCAGTAAATGAGAGGCGGTTTTTTGTCGCTGCTAAACGCGATCCCAGCAAACAGGCATCAGCAAAGTACAGCTGCACCCCCCCAAAAAAAAAAAATTTATAATAAATAAATAGTGCAATATGAAAAATAAAATGAAATATAGTATAATAAAATTTTAAAATCTAATAATAAAACTTTAAATAAATAAGGCCGGAAACATAACTTTTCATTAACCTTACTTAACCCTAGTTCTTCTAATCAGGTATATTATCGAGTGTGTATGAGATACTGGCATGGTATGACCATAGGACGAAGTTTATTGTATCATGAGAGCTCGAGAAGAGTAAAAAGGTCGAATACGTCTCTACAGCAATGACAATGTTTAAACTACTTTAATAGCTTCATGCTCTAAGTGTCATTGTAAAGCGAATAGGGACTTGCTAGATTCTATACGTCTATATCTTAGTTTAATAATCATATAAAGTGAAAATTATAATTTAGCCGGATTTCAAATGGACATTATTGATTTGAGTGTCGAATATGGTTCTAAAGGTCAAGGTCACAGTTGATTCACAATTTTGCCTGGCATTTTCTTAGGTTAGTGTTGTCTCCGCCCACAAATCCGCTGTGTATAGCTATATAACTAAATAATTGATGATTAACTCGACGCTCAGTGAGATGCTGAGGCACCGTAGTCGTTGTGTTTTCTGGTAGCATAGTGGCAGATGGGTGAGAATTTGTACCTAGGGTAGTCGAGAGTGTTTAGAATATGTAATGAGTGGGTCTCTTAAGACAGGAGTAAAGGTGATGCTCGTTGTTGCGACGAATAGCGGAGCGGTTAAATGGAATAAAAATATTTTTAATGAACATTTTTAAGATTTCAGTGTCCTAATTAGTTTAATAATAGTTAATGATATGTGTTATAAAGGATATAATAACGAAACATTCTACATGATTCTCTGTTCTACTATTATTACCTATTGGTCAGCTTATATCACGTAAGTTTGGTGAAGATATTGACATTTCTTAACTTCAAATGTTTATACGGTGGGTCGTTAAATAAATGGGGGTGCTACAATACCGGCTTGTTTCCAAATTGTCCGATCAGCTGTAGCTCAAAGAAGGCTTAGGCTCTACTGTTGCTAGATTGTGAGGTCCGAGTGGGTTAACTCGCCGACCGCTAAGCTTTACGAACTCAGTAGCTGCTTTTTGGCGCTGACCTCGCGGTCTCCGGTATAGTAGTGTCATTGGCTACATGTAGGCTGTGGAAACCACGATGCAAAGACTGTCTACAGTATAGTTGAGCGCCCCACGAGTGGTTCCGACTTTGGGTGCCATGTCACATTACTTGTATAGCGCTGCATGGATGCGCGCCTACTAAAAGTACTGTTGATGGTTAGAGGGTTAGATGATCGCGAGCAGAATCATTTCTGTAGTGCCTAGAAGAATTACTTTATTCCAGAATTTCATCCATTATGGAGGTTCAATGGGAGGATGGTGGAATGATGTGGTGCGGTGTATCATTTGTATTCGCGTGACAACATTGCAGTTTTCAGTGACAGCGACCTCGGGGCAGCTGGTTAAGCGTCGATTTTCATAGGATGCCAATGTCGATAGTTCCATTACAGAGCGTCGAAAATATGGGCTGAATGAACGGGGAGGGCATTTGGAGCGTTGTCGTTAGGGGGGGTAGTGAAATACCTGATGGCAAAAAGTAGATCGTAGGAAACAGGGTCGGCCCCGATCCGAGTGCTCTATTTATGTTTTATTTATTTAGACCAAAGTAAGAACGCAACCGTGATCCTGGGGGGGGGGGGGGAGGAAGGAGAGGGATCGCAGTCTTCGTCGATCCCTCCCCCCCAAGTGGGGAGGGGGGAAGGGATGCCATCTTGCCCTCGATCCCCCCCCCTCGCCAAGTTGGGGAGGGGGGGGACGGGCAAAATATAATTCGACTTGGGAAAAAATCATATGGAAAGGATACGAAAGCAATTTTCAAATGTCCCTTGATGGCGCACCATTGGTGCCTCACTTTCTACACATATGGTCTCCCGCGGCTAAAACTATGTGCAATGATGCATAGTTCTGTTGCATGATGTCAGGTGAGGCGTCGTAGCCTCCTGGATCTTGTCACTGAAAATTCAGGGTTTGCAGAGAGATTTATGGTCTTGAAAGTTATATAGAGGGAAGTAAAAACTTCATGAGTGACAATCGTTTACTGGATGCTTATGCAGAGAAACAAAAGATACAATTAAAATAATTCGTAGAATTTGAATATATATTAAAAGAGGTATCTTGCTAATATAATTTTGTCAGTTTGTAATTTGTCCTGCGCTCAGAGAGTCAGAAAGTAGAATTTTTGTTAAATAAGTTTGCATTAGTTTTAATATTAAATACTTGTTTATTGGATTAAGGCAGTATACCTATAAAATACATTCGTTAGTGTGAAGCGTCTAAGATCGATTATGTGCAGCAATTTATTCAAGAGTTCGTAAAGTGTGGAGAGGACTAACACTGGATTTGGGAACACATAGCAATTTTTCGAATAAGCGTAGGGTTAGCAGGTTTTTCTTCGAAATGGTGCAGTGAAAAAAGTATGCCTAATATTCTTTCAGAAAAAACGAGTTATGAGAGGAACAGCTATTAAATTTCGAGATCAGGACTGTGCACCTAGTGCCAAGCACGAAGTCGAACTAGATATTTGATAAAGAAGTGAGAATAAGTGAAAATTTTGGTGTAAAATACCAAAAGAAGAGTCTCCAACTTTCTCTAAAAACCTTGTAGAGTTGCCAAAAATTCAAAATCTCATAACACGGACAATCAACTTTGAGCAAACATAACTCTTGAACCAGTTCCATACGCGACGATCCCAATTCCTGTTGAACTTCAAAGCCTTAGAGACAAAGGAGTGGGGGTTAGGTTAAAGGAGACGTCAGCGTAATGTTCGTGTCTTGTAATTGGTCTGATAAATCCTGATGCATGTGCTTAGGTGAAAGTGTGAGTGCTACTAGTTAGAAATGCTATATCCTGTTCAGACAGGAATGGTGTGTATGATGTACTGTCATGTGTTAAGATTTGTTTTGTCTTGGTGGGGACAGGTGTGTGAGAGGTGGTTACGGCTTTGCATGTGTCTATGTGCCGGATGAGACAGACTTATAGCTGTGGTGGGCGCGTGCGGCGGCACATGTCTCCTCCCTCCGTGTCTGTTCCCTGCATAGGTAAGATTTGGCAAGATAACCTTAGTATCGCACTCAGTTACACTCTAATACTAAATCGATCTACGAGTAAAATATATCCCAAGGACTCCGCTATCGTTTTAGTGTTTGAAATAACAATCTTCTGTCACAAGGATTTAGGCTTTTACACTTGCTATATCTGTATGTTGAGATGGAATTCCTTGGATTGACGGCATACTCTAATCGCGTCACTGAATGCAGGAGGGGGGTGAGTGCTCAGATACGATGAGCTTTAATACGTGTACACAATAAACGGGTAGCATAACAGTCCTAACATTTGTGTACAACTAAGAAGTACTCCTACAAATTCACAGTGAAACCGGTTGCATATTTTTCTCTTTACTTTGAGCGTCGTGAAGTAGATAAAATCCATATCTTTGATCGCAATTACATTGAAATTATAGGTCAGTTAACATATCTTGGCAAATGAATTGAGGGCCGCACGTAACAGAGTTTCGATAAAACGGGATTTACTATTTCAGACTCGTTAGCAGTAAGATGTCTACATAATCGGGCGCAGGTGTTTGAGGGTTCTCTATCGTATCGAATTTATATTATCCAAAATGGCATCATTATCCCGCGAATATGTTGGTGGAGCGAATACAACCTTGTATGGCACTTGGCGCGGTAATGATCAGACTAGCAGACAAATTATGGATGCCCTCGATCGATCAACCCCGGCTGATGTGGAGTTGTGCTTGAGTTTGAGATAGTCCTATTTCGAAGTAGTTTTGTTTGTACTTACTGTTTGAAGAGATGTTCAAAATTCACATTTTTATAATCGGCGCTTATATTTTTATCCAAACAAAGAAGTCTGGACGAGGTGATCACAACTTCTCACATATCTTGTGCAGAGGCATTTTGAGGACACTATGTCTGTCTACTAGCATAGTAAACCCAACTTGAGGGGCGGGCGAGAGTAGGGTTAACCACCTACACTAGGGAGTCGGGTTAGGCTTAATGAAGACATTATGTAGTTCGCTTTGGGCGCCGGCGGGGGGGGTGGGGGCCGACTTGCAGCTGAGTGTGGTACACAGTTACACTGGAGGTGTGACGCTAGGCAATAAATGAAGCATTCCAACACTGTCGGTTTATAAGGACATACAAAATT
>JZLH01S0311789.1:27155-40358 GCA_001188425.1 Eucidaris tribuloides
ATATGGGAAAGGAATACAACATTTTTCAAATGGTCTATGTGGCCCCATTGGTGCCTACTTTCTAGACATTGGTCTCCG
Source organism: Eucidaris tribuloides (assembly GCA_001188425.1). Classification (NCBI taxonomy): domain Eukaryota; kingdom Metazoa; phylum Echinodermata; class Echinoidea; order Cidaroida; family Cidaridae; genus Eucidaris; species Eucidaris tribuloides. The sequence continues at coordinate 27,234 of JZLH01S0311789.1, forward strand.
AGGGCTAAAACTTTATGTGCAATTGATGGCATAGTCTCTGTTTGCATCATGTCAGGTGAGCGTCGTACCCTCTGGGGATCTTGTCACTGAATGAATTCAGGGTTTGCAGAGAGAATTTATGGTCTTGAAGAATTAAAGGGGAATAAAACTCAGACATCTTACTGAATTCAGAGAGTACAGAACAATACAAGATGGAAAAAAGTGTGTAAGTTTGAGCAAATTTAGTTGAACGGTTCAAGAGTAATGATTGTTAAAAGTTTATTTAATCCTTGTTATGGAGGATCCTTAAATTGGCAGCTCTACCCACTTTTCAGATGAAAGTGTGGAGAACTTCCCACTGGATTTGAACACAAATTTTCAATAATTTGCAGTTTTCTGAATTGTCAGTTGAAAAAGTATCTAAATTCTTTCAGAAAAAACATATAGAATCATTTTTGCTCAGACATACTTGCACAACAAGCAAGAGCGAATCAGATATTTGATAAAAAGTGAGAATAAGTGAAAATTTGTGTACAAAACCAAAAGAGAGTTCTCCACACTTTCTTCTAAAAACCTTGTAGAGTTGCCAATTCAACAATCCTCCATAACAAGGATCAAATCAACTTTGAGCAAACATAACTCTTGAACCGTTCAACCCAATTTGTTCAGACATTCACTAATTTCCTGCTTGTATTGTTCTGTAATCTCTGAATGCAGAAATGTGTCTGGGTTTCATTCCACTTTAACTGTTATCTGTTTCATACATGAAATGGTTTATGACTGTACTTTCATTGTTAATTTTTTTTTTCTTGTGGACAGGTCTGTATATGGTTACGCTTGCATTGTCTATGTGCGATGAGACACACTTATACGGCTTTTGGCCGTTCTCCCGAGATTTGGACCTACGACCCACCAGTTACCACTACTACGATAATCTCCAGGGTCCACTGCGTGTGCACAACTTCACAGATGAGTTTAATGCCATATTGGAGATGCACCGTGACGGCATACTGAAAATGCAGATGGGACGTTGCTGATACCAGGAGCTTAAAGTGTACCAATACCCTAAAAGTCAAATTTGTGTACAACTAGAATACTCTACAAATCACCGCAATTCACTTGTCTTAGCCCGTGAAGTAATCCATATTTTGATCAATCAGATTATAATGTGTACAATATTCTGGCACTTGTGCTCCGCACGTACAAGTTCTACTCCATAAGCACCGATTTCTATGCGTGCGCGTTCTGTCTGTACGCGTACGTTTTTATCAAGGTTCATTATCGATATTGATCGATACACTGGGTGTGTGTTAATGATCAAGACGTACGCAGACAAATTATGGATGCGTGATCGATCAACTGATTGAATTGGTTGATTGACTAGTCTATTTCAAGTCATTTTTGTTTGTACTTACTGTTTGAAATTTACATTCAAACCCCTATAAACAAAAATCGGAGTGATCACAACTTCTAATACTTTGCAGAGGGCATGTTACAAATATGTTCTACCTACATAGTAAACAAATTATCCAAGATATTGGTACACTTTAATGAAGACATTATGGTAGTCCGCACTTCAATGAGTTGTGTTGACAAGGAAGTGTGCCAGCTAGCAATAATGAATTCAAACAGCTGTCAGGTTTATAAGGACATACAAAAGAATTCTACAGGTGCTTTGGTGTTGAATATTTCTATGCTGCCAACTCCATATGGTGAACTGAAAATTAGTTTTTGATATTTGATAGAATATGGGGGAAGTTCACTTTTTTCTTGGATAAACTAAGGGTTTTTTTTTCCAGGAGTTAAGAATAACAATAAAAGCAAGTACTGTAATTAATCAACTTAATTAAGGGTAAATTTTAAGGGTATGATTTAGCCTGTTGGCTGTGGGACTGTGAATTTCCCATGAAGTAAATACATGGCACTTTGTGATTCCATAGCCACAAGGTTAAGTGTATTGCTCTGTCAATGATTCATTTCATTTTTAAGTTATACTTACTTGCTGCCATCCGTAATTATGGTATTGTAATGTGTAATACTCTTTTGCAACCACTGAATTGGGAATGAAGGCATTTTGCCATAATTATCTAGTTAAGTTTTACTGTCCCTTGTGTTCCAGTGGTTGCTGTATTTTTATGCCTCCGCAACGAAGTTGCCGGAGGCATCATGTTTTCGGGTTGTCCGTCCGTCCGTGCGTCCGTCCGTGCGTCCGTGCGTCCGTCTGTTACCGGATCTTGTTACCGCGATAACTTGAGAACCCCTGATCGGATTTTGATGTAACTAGGACCAAGTATGTATTATGAGGCACCAATGAACTGATTAGATTTTGGAGCTGAAAGGTCAAAGGTCAAAGGTCACCGGGCCTTAAATATGTCTGATTTGGGCTCGTTACCGCGATAAGTTGAGAACGGCTGGTTTCATTTTCATGTAACGTGGGTGAAGTATGTATTATCAGGCACCAATGAACTGATTAGATTTTGGGGTTCAAAGGTCAAAGTAGGGGGTGGTATTATTTTGCAAAAGTCACACTGCCGATCCAGTACCCCCCCTAAAATTATGTACTGGGCTTACCTGAATCTGGAAATACCAAAATTTAGCCCGTGGGATCGTTGTAACCCCCCTGTACATACCCTCTGAAGTTGGCAATAATGCATTTAGGTATTACTGTAGTCCCACATACAGTGTTTTATGTAGGGTACACAACTTACAACATGTGGATCTGCCATAATAAGAAGTTTTATGGGCCTATACCTAAGTAGACTAGGGTTAGGTTAGGGTTAAGGATAGGGTACCCTAACCCTATCCTAAACCCTAACCCTAAACCCTAAGAGATATTTGCTGTTGGACATGGATAGCTTAGAGTTTCACCGCTGCATAATTTATGAGTTTATACCTCCCTAATACTGTTTCTGACTCAAAATTGCCTCACAATATTGGTAAAGACCTGGAATACTGTAAAGAAACTCAATATTGGTGACATTAAATTTTCCAGAGACAAGTGATAATGCACATCAAGCACAGTAAGACTAGAATGTACGTTCATAGTGTTCAGTTTGAGTAGGATATGCACCAACACTGCCAACAGATAGTCATTGACCAAGTTGTGTCCATGATATGGCCTCATTAAAGTCTTCCAGTGTCACCTTTGTACTGGAGGTAATGTTATTTAGGTGTCGGGTCCCGGGTCCCGGGGGTACTCATGTATATTGGGTATACAGGGATGTACCGCTTGGAAGGGGGACTTTTTTTTTTAAAAATCCTTACACATGGGTCCCCTTTTCATCAAAAAGATCCCTAGACATGGGTCTCATTTGTCAAATTTTGCAAATTTTCGGCGCGCTTTGCACGCAAATACTCTCAATTTTCACATTTTCGGCGCACTTCGCACGCAAACACATGCTATTTTCAATTGCGCGCCGAAAATTTTTGAAATCCTTAGACATGGGTGCCTATTTACAGCAAAAGGACCCTTAGATATGGGTATGGGTTCGGAGTTCTCAGCAGCTCACCCCCTGCCACTATATAATCTTAGAACCCCCCCCCCCCCCCCGGGGTCTCGGTTCAGTGCATATAGGTGTTCATTGGTGAATGGTAATGGAATTGCAGGCCTATGATACTTATCTGCATCAAATAATCACTCTTGTAAACCCCCCCCCCCCATCATACATTGTAGGCCTACTAAAAATTATGTAATCACTCTTTGTAACCCCCCCCCCCATCATACATTGTACTAAAAATTTTATCTTTATAATGCAAATGCAAATGATAGCAGAATTACACTAGTAGAGTTCCGTTTTCAGTAGTTTTTATGTATACAACAATTTAACCAGAGGTCGCGCTTAACCTTTTTTTTTTAATTGGTCAGGCGGACTACTTAATTTGCTTAAATTTTGGATAGTCCACCAGTATTCTGACTAGCCCGCCCCTCAAAACTGAATATTTTTCAGAATGTTTCATATGATTTCAGCGAACTATGCGGACTATATAGTTACTTAAGATTTTGGCTAGCCGCCATGGTTTTTGCTAGCCAATGGCTAGCAGGCTACTGTTAATCATGATACACTAACAATACTTAAATTAGCTGCTGCTTTTTGTCAATATCTGTACAGTTATCTGAGACATTCTAGATATGACACAAAAAAATATTATAAACAAATGATATGTGCACCTAAAAATGAAAATGCAGAGATGACACTGGAAGACTTTCATGAGGCCATGGACACAATTCTAGGTCACCAAATATCTGTTGGCAGTGTTGGTGCACACTAACACACTCTGAACAAATTGAACACTATGAACTCATATTCTGGTCTTGTTGTGCAGAAAATTACTGTATTCAGGTCTGTAACATATTGTTAGGTGACCGTGATTTTGAGTAAGAAATGGTATATTTTTTTATTTAAGTATACTTGGTGGTAATGCATCAAGCTATATCCATGCCCAACATAAAATATTTGAATTTTGGTTATTATTTGTCTCTGGTAAATTCAATGTCAGCTGACATTGAGTTTCTTTACTGCATTCCAGGTCTGTAGCAATATTGTGAGGCGATTTTGAGTCAGAAGCGGTATATTTTGGAAGTATACTTGGCAGTAATGCATCAAGCTATCAGCAAGCTGTTGGAGCGTCCTCAATTAATGCCAGTTTGAAAGTCAATTGTATCAAGAATTATATCTAGGGTTTTGGTTAATGGTTAGGGTTTAGGGTAGGGTTAGGGTATCCTATCCTTAACCCTAACCTAACCCCAGTCTGATTAGGTATAGGCCCATGAAACTTGTTATTATGGCATTTCCACATGTTGTAATTCCTGCACCCTACATAAATCACTGTATGTGGGACTACAGTCACTGATACCTGAATGCATTAGTGCCAACTTCAGGGGGTATGTACAGGGGGGTTAGACTTTATCAAAAAGTTAATCATTGGTATTTTCTTGTAGCATACTGACCATCTCCATATTTCAAGGGGGGTATATCAAGAAGTTGGTACTAATACCACCCCCTAGTCAAAGGTCACCGGGCCTTAAATATGTCTGATTTGGGCTCGTTACCGCGATAACTTGAGAACGGCCGGTTGAATTTTCATGTTACGTGGGTGAAGTATGTATTATGAGGCACCAATGAACTGATTAGATTTTGGAGTTCAAAGGTCAAAAGGTCAAAGGTCACCAGACCTTAAATATGTCTGATTTGGGCTCGTTACTGCGATAACTTGAGAGCGGCCGGTCGGATTGTGATGTAACTTGGGTCAAGTATGTATTATAAGGCACTAATGAACTGATTAGATTTTGGAGCTCAAAGGTCAAAGGTCACCGGGCCTTAAATGTGTCTGATTTGGGCTCGTTACCGCGATTACTTGAGAGCAGCTGGTCAGATTGTCATGTAACTTGGGTGAAGTATGTATTATGAGGCACCAATTAACTGATTAGATTTTGGAGTTGAAAGGTCAAAGGTCACCGGGCCTAAAATATGTCTGATTTGGTCTCGTTACCGCGATAACTTGAGAACAGCCAGTTGGATTTTCATGTAGCGTGGGTGAAGTATGTATTATGAGGCACCAATAAACTGATTAGATTTTGGAGCTGAAAGATCAAAGGTCAAAGGTCACCGGGCCTTAAATATGTCTGATTTGGGCTAATTACTGTGATAACTTGAGTATGACTTTTCCGATTTTGATGTAACTTAGGAGAAGTATCTAATATAAAGCACCAATTTACTGATTCGATTTCGGAGTTGAAAGGTCAGAGGTCAAAGGTCACAAGGCCTCGTGTTCGAATTGAGCTCATTGTCACGATAATTTAAGAACTGCTTAAATTGGATTTTACTGTAACTTGGTCAAGGGTCACATATGGCTTATGCTTATTCATCTAATTGGTCTTGCTACCATGGTAACATGAAGCTTTTCAAATTACATCAGTTGGCTGGGAGTGCAGACTGCGGAGGTATACCCATCGTCTGCGCGCAGTCAAACTGCTCTAGTCTATTATATTGTCATCTTATTGAATTTCTTTGCCAAATAAAAGAGTAATAATAATAAAAAATAATAATAATTTATGTAAATTATGTAATGTGCAATTGTGATTAGTGCAAAGTAATGTATTTTCAAATTTTTAATTACTGCTTTATTAATCTCCACTTACTTTCTGTGGTATCTTAATTAGATTATTACTGAAAAGAAAAAGTTATGTCTTTTCAATAAAATAATGTATTAGTAGGTAATGCTGTAGTTAAATTATATGAAACGTATGGAAATGTTGCATTTTATCTTCAGACACTTCACTATAAAGTATACGTTGTATATAGGTCTTAATACATGAGTGGACATATTATTTTTCATCCAAAAATAGCCCACAGAATCTTGATTTGTTTTAAAATTGCAATTGAAAGATTCCAAGTAGATCATGTCACTGACCTATCAGAATCCACCATGTAAACTTTACCACAATATTTCCCTTTTCTTCTATACCAAAGAGGTAATGGTTTGAATAGATCATGTGACCATAAATCAAATAGAATTATCCAAACCCCTCAAAGAGAGTTCTGCAACTCAACTTTGAGGATTGGTATCCCTCTTGGTATCATAGTATAATTCTTGATATTGGTATCATTGAAAAGTTTGTATGTTTCCCTTTACAATGATACCTCATTTGCCATGATTAGGATTCATGGAATGTGCAAAACATTTTAATAAGGGGCCAAGTCAAAAGTGAAAAGCTGTAAAAATGCACACCAGTTCAGCATGCATTTGTATAGAGAGTGAATTGTGTTAAGGGCTTGTCATGTGTTGATCGATATAGGGGACCTTGCAAAATTGCCAGAATCCTAATGAAACTCAAGCACAAAGATAATTTCACATTTACCCACCATAAATCTCATTTCATATTCAAAACAAAATGTGGAAACAACACATAAAACTTCAGTAAAAACATTAACATCATTAAATGCAATCCACTCTCCATACAAATGAATGCTGAACTGGTGCTGATAAGAACGCATTTTGCAGCTTTTCACTTTTGATATGGACCCTTATTTAAATGTCTTGCTCATTCCATGAATCCGTAATCATGGCAAATGAGGTATCATTGTAAAGGGAAATAGACAGGCTTTTTAATGATACCAATGTCAAGAATTATACTATAATACCAAGAAAGATATCAATGCTAAAAATTGAGTTGCAGAACTTTTGTGAGGGGTTTAGACTGTGATCAGTATTTAGTTGTTCCTTTGCTAATCATCTGTTGCTATCATTGACTGTAGTAAAAGTGGCACATTTGTGATTCTACCTTTTCGTTGTTAACTGAACATATCTCAGGATTAAAACAAGCAAACTAAACAGAACAAACGGCATTTGAAAGCTAAGACTATGCACTTGATTGTGATGTAAGCATGACGTCACAAAAATGTTTTTCTCATTACCAGAGAGCAGTGATGTGTCCGAGTCCAGTAAGCCCGAGTCCGAGTCCGGCCTTTCCGAGTCCAAGTCCGAGTCCGAGTCATGAACCTTCGAGTCCGAGTCCAAGACCGAGTCCGGCATGTCCGAGTCCGAGTCCGAGTCCGAGTCCGGCACATGTATTACATATTAATTAATTAGAAACAAGTATCTCATTCAAAATTATGTAGGGACCTACATGTACTTACTAAAGAATCAGTCAAATGAATCAACAAATCATTCAATTTCCAAAAAAAAAAGATAACAAACCCACAAAATAATTACAAGACAATAGTATGTTACTTTAGTTTTAAAATTGCATGTAGTTTATTACGAAAGCGCGGGTATCTGTGTCCTTAAAATGCAGCATCATTCACTTAGTAACATTTTCACTTGTTTGTCAACACCCTCCTTGTTCTATAAGCAAAAATCCCACAAAACTTTCAATGTGTGGGAAATGTAATATGAGAAAACATTTTGCTAGATTGGGTGAACTAGCCTTATACATAAAAGTGCAATTCAGCCACACATACCTGTCTGTAACTTGAGTTACCATTTAATCTTACCAAAATATCTTCAAAGAAATTAAATAATAAATTTGGAGATCAACAGTACTTATACATTTAAAAAAGTTGAAAGGTACTATCATCCTTTCAATGTGCCTGTTTAAGTTGGTATTCATCGGAAATGTTCAATAATATAGTGGCAGTGACAAATTTCACATTTTGCTTCATCATTCTTTAATTTGTTCAGAAGATACAATTTTATTAATTGATTGGGCAGCAATTAAAGTGGTGTGTATGTACACACACATCACGTGTAATACGCATTGCAAAACTAGAAACACGAAGACAGTCCAGGCAGTGGACTGCTACTGTGAGATCCCATTTGGCTGAAATTTATTTGAGTGATTTTATATTTGAAAATATTTGGTGAAATTTTGATGAAATTTTAGCGAATGGAACCTGAGATATCCGTTTGGATAGCGCCAATATGCCCCGGTCTCGAGCCGGACTCGATGCCGAGTCATCGAGTCACAGGCCCCGAGTCCGAGACCGAGTCATGAACCTTCGAGTCCGAGTCCGAGACCGAGTCCAGCAAAAACGGACTCGAGTCCGGTCTCGAGTCCAAGACCGGACTCGAGTCACACATCACTGCCAGAGAGGACGCTTTTGACTTGCACAATTATTTTTGAGACACACTGTATACATAATCTGATAGCAGTGAATCAGAGTCTCCAACTTCTAATATCTTTACCAATGGAAAATGTCCATGTGTAATAAGTTTGTGGTTTTACATAAATGTGTGCGAATGGTACTCTTACATTTGTTGCTTGAAAGAAATTTAGATTTGTTAAACCTGAGGTTACATGGATAGTATTTGTTTGTTTGTTTGCTTTTTTTTGTTGCTAACTTGCATGTTTGTTTTAGTACTTCCATATTGATCATTTTGTACTTATTGGAGTTATTTGAATTTGTAATGCTTAAATGTATACATACATACATGTATTTTTGTTGTATGAAGAAAACAGGTACTATCATTTTGAAAAAGTTACCAAAGAACAGTTTAATTGGACAAATGTATTCTGTTAAAGTAGTACTACATGAATGTCTTTAAATAATTTATATCAAAGTGTTACACATTTTATCTTGTCAGTAGTTTAAGAAGACATAACTATAATAAGCTGAAATATACTGTGAAATGCTTCCTTACAATTGTTTTATTTTGGATTTAAGTTATTTTGTGATATTTAGACACATTTTTCAGCATTTGTACAGGTCTTTGTGCTGCATGAAAATATTCATTTTGAGTGTGTACATTTAAAAATTTGAAGTGCTGTTCTGTGACAAAATTTTGCCAGTGCAGTGTGCAGATAGTGGGTGGGTGGGTGGTGGTGGGGTGGGGGGGGGGGGGGGAGGCATCACCTACAATTTCAATTAGGGGTGTGGCATATAGCCCTCCAATCATTCCTGTCACTTTTTTGAATGAATAAAAAGTTATACAGTGTGTCTCAAAAAAAATTGTGCAAGTGAAAACCGCCCTCTTTGGCAATTAGAAAATACCCTTGTGACATGATGCTTACGTCAACGTGAAGCGCGTAGTCTTAGCTTTCAAGTACCGGTAGTTTTGTTTAATTTGCTTGTTTTAATCTTGAGATATGTTAATTTGAATAAGAAAGGGTAAAATGCGCGATTGTGGCACTGTTTACTACAGTCCGGAGTAAATATTGAGCAAAATTGTGATCGCCATCGCCCTTTTGTTGTTGACACATATTTTTGAGATATCAAAACAAGTAAATTGAAGCAGAACAATTGGTAATGTTGAAGCTAGACTTTGCCCCATTGAAGGTGATGTAAGTCATAATGTCATTAGGAGTATTTTCTAATTGCCGAAGAAGGGCGCTTTTTTTTTGGCAGAATTTTTTTGAGACATGCTCGAGCACTCTGGGCCCACACCGATATCGTCAATCAACCATTGACCTTATGGAGCAAGCGTGAAAGCGCCCATCTTGACAGTTAAAATACTGTTGTGACATATGTTTAGTCGGGTCAACAACAACAAGGGCTAAAGTTTTCCCTTAGCTCTTTCGAATAGCTGTTCTGATATCTGTTCTCAAAATTCTGCTACGTGAATGCTTCTGAATCATCGAGACTATCCTTGACAGTAGAAACGCAAGCCCAAACGACGATGGGAAGAGTCCGGAAGAGCACGACGAACGCGCAGTCGACGCGGCGGATCGCTGTACCAACTACGGTTACTGGAAGCAGGAAGGGACACAGATGCTAATATGCACTCAGTAGTACAAGGACGATGGGCGACCGCATCGTTTGTCGGACTGTTCGTGGTGCTCACCACGGTTTATCTATTGTCGTGGATCTATAGTGAGACAATCGGATTCATCACGAGCATTCGAAACAGCCAGTGCGAGTAGGCTACAGGGACCTGAGATAGCGAGGATACATAAACGTAGCATCATTGCGAAAGTTAAGACTATGCCCTTGATGGTTGTAAGCATGACGTCACAAAAATGTTTTTCTCCATTACCATAAGATGGCCTTTTGACTTGCCACAAATTGATTATTTGAGAGCAGAGGCACCGACGACACATTCCGTCCTGTAATGATGCATACTGATACGTATAGTACATGACTTATTGATCAAAGTGATTACATTTATTTGATGATATCGATGATGATGATGATGATGATAATGATGATAGCTAGTCATATAATAGTAATGATAATGGTACTACTGCTAATAATTATTATAATAATGTTAAAGGCAAAATTTAACTATGACCACACATAACAAAAAAAATCTTAGCTACGTAATCTTCCATGCACCAAGTGTCTTTAACCCTTTGGGTGCCATCGGCCCACATATGCGCCGAGGAGACAATCAGTTCCATACTTTTCATTTGGAATGACAAACGTCACTGAAGTTCCTACAAATGATATTCATCGTAAGATGAAGACATATTGAACCAACTAAATGAGTTAAAATGTCTTGTATCGACAGCATTTGGATTTCTGTAAAAAAATTGTACATTTTTGAAAGGTTCCAAAACAACCCAGCACCCAAAGTGTTAAGTATAAACATGAAGCCTTGAAAAATTGTACTTCAAAGTGTTCATCTCGTGCTTTAAAAAGAGGAAACAACCTGTGAGTATCCAGTATTCCAGTTCGACCTTGTCCATTTCCTCCCATAGACTACAGTGTTATTTATTCTAGACTACTTTATAGTCCACTCGATGAATAAGTCAGGGGAGATGTTTATCCATGCATACCTTGCCAGTGGCAGCATAACTTTCCAAACTTATGTAATTATCTAGGATGTTTATTTGTCCATTTAAGCACTATCATGTAGCTCAGATATCAAAGTGTGACTTTTTTTTAAAATTGTAGTTCCACATTGTGTCTTTAATTATGATAATGGCAACATGATAGGGTAGTTCACACAGCGATAATGGCAACATGATAGGATAGTTCACACTCATGATGATACTTCAGAGGTCACACATCTGGTAGATGAGGGGATTGTTGAGTGCAGCAATTATATGCAAATGAGTTTGGTGCTTACGTCTGTTTGCCATTCACTGGAAATCCCTAATAGATTGCTGGATTATCTTTCTGACCTTCATAATATGTTCTTTCTATGCCTAAATTCCAAGCTGGTCAATATGTTCATGTTTTTTTTTCTTTTTGTCAATCTTGAATGATTCACTGCCAAGAGTGAAATTCAACCACAGATGGGATGAAAATTAATCTTACAGGCATCATTAGAAATTTTCCAGGCTATTAAAAAAATCTCAACTTAAACCCGATTTACACCAAAAGGCCGGCCTAAATTGGAGGCCCGGGGCCCGCAATTTTGTGCATTTACACCAAATATTAGGCCAGCCTTGAGGCCCCCTTTCCAAAACTCGCCCCATTGTGTCTCCTACACGTTGCACCTATAACATCCCTACATAAGTCTCTCGTAAGAGAGTTAATTAAAAAAAAAAATGTTGGAATGAGACTGTAAAGTAAAATGCATTTTTTTATTGTATAATCTTGATGTTGATACAACATAATGTAGTTCGTAACAACAGTATAAAGAAACAAGATACCTAACGGATGTAATACTACATATATTTTGTCTACTCTTTTAAAATTTACGATAGTTGGTTTGATTATGGTTTGATTCACGGTTTAACTGCATGCTATGTATACACCGGAAGTTATAGTTCGCGAGTTTTGGCATTGTGTATTACGTGCACTGCATTGCGTGATAAATTGGGGGCCCGAGGCCTCCTTTCCATTTACACCGGATTTAGGCTGGCCCGAGACTACCTCCAGAGGTAGTCCCAAATCAGGGAGGGCCTGGGCCTCCTTTGCATTTACACCAAGCTTTAGGCCGGCCTAAAAAATTGGTGTAAATCGGGTCTAAGTGATCGTCCATGCTACTACTGTCTCTGATAAGGTCTAAAAATGAAACCCTGGAAAAAAAGGGAGTTCAAAATGATTATTCAGTACAGGGAAGGTCCACCCTGATGTCAAATTGGTTTTAATAAAAGCAGAAAAAAAAGAAAAACATCAATGAAAGTTTGATGAAAATCGACCAAAGAATAGCGGGGTTATGAAGTTTCAAAGTTTTAATTTTGTGACGTCACATGCGAGCAGCTCCCCGTATATCATGTAATATCAATTCCATCAGTTGCCATGTTTAATTGGTTCATGATAATTGATTTTTTTTTTCATAGAAGCATGTATGATTAATGTTTCTGATTATATATTGAATGCATAATCATTTTCAATTTTTTGAGAAAATAGCACCTAATGGAATTTATATTACATGACGATTGGGGAGCTGCTCATGTATGACATCGCAAATGTAAAACTTTAAAACTTCATAACTCTATAACTCTCTTATTCTTTGAATTTTCCTCAAACCTTCATTAAAGCCCAAGTTTAGTTGTAGGGATTCTTTGTTATTTGAAAGCTTTATGCCCCAAAGTCATAACCCTGCAATAATAGATTCTGAATGTCTTTAGTTTTTTTTTTATTAGTTAATGAAAAATCTCGAGGGGACCCCCGAGATTTTTTACTATATTTTACATTATAGCATCCAAAGGGTTAAAAAGGCTTTAAGGTTGCATGTGTTATACCTCATCTGAAAGAGCAGACTCTGCTCTTTCAGATGAGGTATAACTCATATAACCTTTTTTTTTGCTTTAGT
>JZLH01S0311789.1:42015-54689 GCA_001188425.1 Eucidaris tribuloides
GCAATAGAAGCAGCCCAGGAATTCAAAAGTGAAAAGACAGTATATGTGACTCAATCATAGGCACAGGCATAACCACGGAGGCTTATTTATTGTCGATGGCGTGGGCGGCGATCGAGGGGGGGGGGTATGGGGGACACGTCCCCCCCCCCTCAATTTTTTCTGGGGGGATCGTCCCTTCCTCAATTTTCAAAAATAAATAGATTTTTTTTTTCAATTTTATCAGCATTTTTGATAGAGTTTGTAACCGGCAAACTTCTTCAAAGGATAAATGTGATAAAAATAGCTTAAACTTTAATAATGTGGGTGAGGGGGACTTTAGAGTCACACTTTTTAACGATATATATGTGTCCTTGGGGCATTTTTTCCCTTGCAGGGTATTATTACTGGTATTTCGTCTTTGGTGTTTTCATCTCCCCCCCCCCACTTATCACATGAAATCTCCTCTCCTAGTTAATGGGGGGGGGTGCAACTTTGTCTTTATCCCCCCCCTCCCCCACTAACATGCTTATGCGACTATGACTGCATAGATTCATTATTTTGTTCTCCAAATTAAGGACGAGACACGGGAACGACATGATTGGTATTTGTCAATATTTTTTAGGATGCAAAATTACTTGTTTTTGATAAACTTAGTTCCTTGCTTCTTTTAGAAAAAAAAAATATTTCTCATTTATTCCTAAAGTAATTTTTGTCAAAGCCTTCCAGAAAACCCTACAGAGGTGGATTGTAGGTTGAGCTGTACTGTGGTCGATTGCATATTTTTGAATTTGTTCTTTTGTTCTTATTTTTATGTTAGCCTACACTAAGGCCTCCATTTTTTCCGCTATACGGAAAATGGAGAAAAATCGCGGAAATGGCAAGTGTAACGCGGAAAGTGCGAAATCATGAAATTCTGAAGCAATAATCATTAAATTGGCAGTAAATTACAAAATAAAGAAATATTAGAATGTCTGAAATAATTCTTCAACTAAATAATACCATTACCAAGCATAAGAGTAACTTAAATGACCCTAGCAAAATCCCTCTGTACGCCCCTTTTGCCGGCCGTTTTTGTCACTACCATGACTACGGCAGCTCCATTTCACTGATTCTGAGTTGTAGTCATGCAAGTGTTGGGTAATATATGGTGTTTATATACGTGATTTTGAGTAACGCGGAAAATCGCGGAAAATGGAAAATTTGAAAAACGAAATTTTGATTTTGTAAAACGGAAAAATGGAGGCCTTAGCCTACACTCATTTAAAGGAACATTGCTTGTCTTGTGTATCTGTTTTTCTCTATTTGTTTAACATTTCAATTTATTTTCATACATGTATTATTATATTTTATTCTTTCATTTTAAGTGTACAATACTCAGAGGAATATCATTCTCTTTTATGTCTTCATTTTCAGTGACAACACTTACCAGAAGACCATGAGAGGAATTTTACACCCCTCCCCCAATTGTGTCTTTCCACCATGACTCCCCCTGGAAGAATACAATATGTTAAACTCACATTTTAAAGATTTTATTTATTTATTTTTTGCCATGTTTCTGCAGTTTGTGTTTTTATCAAATTTTAGCTGAAAATCAGAATTTTATAGTAAAAAAGAAGAAAACTGCTTAATTTCCCTTTCCTCTTCCTTCTCAATGTTGTCCCATCTTTACACCCTTAAAATTTGATGCCGGTATCAATTACACGTCAGGCATTTTATTCATTTTTGTTTTCAATGTGTAATAAGAGGCCTGCTTTGTAAGACGATCCATTTTTTTATGAATTAACTTATGTCTATCAATTAATGGTGATTTATTTAGGCTTATGTTATATATTTATATTTATTTCATTCATTTACATTTCCTATATGACTGATAGAACTGTTAAAAGAAAAAAAAACATCATGAAATGATTTGCAATTAATGAAAGGAAAAGTAGTATACATCTTTCCAAAAGAAAAAAGGAAGCATAGCTTCGAAATTTCTCAGTAAAAATGAAGCTAATCAAAATGAAAGTATAATTTTTGGCATCCTAAAATTTTGATCATATATAGGCCTACCAACGTCATAAATTCCAAAAGTATTCTATGCTTGAATGACTATAACCCGGATATGCGGGGGCAGCATTTGCGATGACATCCTGATGAATATTCAACAACCACCACGAGCGAGTACAGTATTAATCGATCGTGTGTAATTGCGCAACTTCCGCCCAAAGCTCGAGTGTAGCTCAGCTGTTGTCAACAAAGGCAGCTTGCTATAGCGCTAGCTGTACGTACGTCCGTGTGCACTGCACTGACGGTACTTCGGGCCTGTACGGGCGATGGTTTGGGATTTTGGAAATTTACGTCCATAAATAATTGACACTTTGACAGGTTTCGCGATTTTACGGATATTCAGCACTTTGGTGTAGGGCTCGACAGCCAAGTATCACGTCAATATAACGATATAGCATTAAATTTTAAATGATAGATCCGAGAATTCGCGTCCAGACGGAACTATGGAAAGCATACAAATGGAAAACGGGATGTCGCAGCAGCGACCATATAAAGTCGTCATCGTTGGGGCTGGCCTGGCGGGTCTCAGTGCAGCCGAGGCATTGGTTTTACGTAGCCGTGATGGTGACAACAACATCAGCGTCGAAGTGAAAGTCCTCGAGGCCATGGAAAGACCCGGCGGTCGCGCCTACACCGTGCCGTTTGGTTAGTATGTCAGAGTACCAGATTATGATTTATTTTCCAATATTTTTGTCGAATTGTGATGTACCCTTTCCATCAAATGAACTTAGATCTAATTCAGAGACAGTAACTCACTGTCTTGAGTAAGTTAGATCTAGAATAAGACTAGATCTAGATCTAACTTAATAATCTTGATAAATGATAGTTTTAGTTTAATTTCCTTGCACATTGTACATGCATTGCAGTGTATTTGCACCAATTATAAGTCTGCACTGCTTGAAACGCTGTACCAGCTTTATCAATGCAACATCCTAACTGCTGATGCCGATATGGATCCTGTCGAGTATCGACGTAAAAGTAGTCGCAGGCACCTGACTGCGGTTCGGGTTTTTTTACGATGTCATGGAAGATGTCAATTAAATTAGTCAGGATCTGATTTGACGTTTTCAATTTCAGAATCTCTTTAGACTTTAGTGGCAGACCACCGAACTACAGTTCAGTATCTGCAGACTACTTGGTTTGTGAAAATGTGACCATAATGATTTTGAAGAACACGAAGAACATAAACTGATATTGCCCCATTTGCTGGCAAGGCATTTCACCACTGATTCTCACATCCAATATGTGTGCCAGCGGCGCGCATGCAGTTGCAACTCTGAATGAAGTTTAATAGCGATCAGTGTTGTAATCGAGTTGAGTTTGAGTCGATATGAGGTCGAGGTATGAGTCAAGTCAGTAGGAGGTTGAGTCTAGCCATAACCAACGCTGACGCTTGCGTCAGCGTCGTAACTATACTCATTGGTTCTCATGGGGTCCGAGGTGCAACTGTGTGCGGCGCTTCTTGTTACAACGATAAAATTATTTAAACTGTCCACCCACAGACACTTCAATGTCTATATAGTTGCAGCGCATTACTAAAACTTAGAAAAAATTAGTAGAACTCACCCAAATCCGAGATTTTCTTGAGACTTCCTTCGTCACGGCAATGCACGGCGAAGTTGATTTGTGTGTAAACAATGAGAGTCGCTCGCAGTGATTCTTGGGTAATGTAATCGGGATCACGGATCCGGGGGGGGGGTTGTTGTTGTTTTTGACAATCAATGGGCTACTCCATACTGGCAAAAATACCACTTGGGTAATATTTTGATTGCGCTCTTCTCAGTCGCCAGTACACAGACCAATGTTTTGTGAACAATATGAGTATCTTATCTCTGTCATGACATGTTTATGGATTATCAAGGTTGATGTGGTGAAGAAAGAATGTAAAGAATTAAAAGAATGACTTGGAAATTTGAACACAGCTTATTATTTCAACCTGTACTTCAGTCAGACCAAGGAGGTATTAGGGCGAGCCCAAAGCTAATACCTCCTTGGTCTGACTGTCTTATACCCCTTTTATAGTGAGAGTTACCTCGCATCAGGTCCGGACCTGATGCGAGGTAACTCTCACTATAAAAGGTAAAAAAATATGTAGCCCGAGCTAAAGTTAGTGCGGGCTGGGAGGTGGATCAGGTCGGCATCAGGCCCGAGCTAACATCAGTATAAAACGTTTCTCGATTTTAGTGCGGACTAAATCAGTGATAAATAAACTGGAAATGGTGTACATGTATGCCGCTTCCGATTCCAGGTTACCCACGCTGTAAACATTCGCACCTGGCATACGTACATGCCTCGCGGGAAGCACAGCTGAGATGGGACGCTCGCGGGAAGCACAGCTGAGATGGGGCAATAGGTTACCACGGCAACTAGTCCGGTCTCGCTCTCATCATGGGTGGTCGAGAAAGGCAGTATAAAACGACTTACCCCGTGCTAAAGTTACCCCGCTTCTGAAGCAAGGTAAAGTCGGCGCGCACTATAAAAGGGGTATTAGGGTTTCTATATCAGGCAATTTGTTTTTCTTGTCCTTTTTTTAAATTTATTTTTTTTCACTTATGTTTTGATTTTTGCTTGTAAGTTTTAATCACTGATGATTATGTTGATTAAGTAAAACATTTGAAAAAAAAGTACTCTGTTATCCATTTCATTATTTTGACTACTGGCCTTACTGGCGAGTAAACAAGTAAACATTTACTCTAAACAGGCCTATTAGAATTATTGGAAATAAATTAATAGAATAATTTAAATGCATAAAAAATAATTTAAAAATAAAGTATAAAAGAATTAATTTGAAATTGATAAATTCCACAGGGAAAAAATTAAAATTTTCATTTCGGGGGCTACTTTTCTTGTTTCAGTGCATTTTACATGTACATGTAGATGCTCTTAGATGTCAATTTACAAGGACTCTTTTTCCATTTCGAGGGCGAAATTGGCCCGGGCCAGGGTGTATTTTTTTCCCCTGCTATGACACTTATTATGCTTTGAACAGACTTTCTAAAAAAAGAAGGAATCATCCTTGATTCATCTTATTTGTGGGAAAGCCTAATACTATAGGCCTATGAAGAAAGTAGATCTACATGTACCCAATTAATATTTTCCGCTTGGGTATACATGCATGTATTCTCATAAATTAATTTCGCTTGATCCTAAGTTTTATGAGTTGAAGAGGAGCTTGTGTGACATATGTTTTGGCGTGTATAAGTGTGTCATAATCATATACTGATACATTTACAATATTTTGTGTGTCAGTAATTATATCTATAATACAATGTCTAAAATCAGAATTCATGATTCATCTGGACATAGCTTGCATCACAATCCACTGCCTGGATACAATAAATCAATTATTTCATCCAGGCATCACCTGCAACCAAACAGTGCCTAATCTCGTTAGACTCGTTCTCAGCCAAATCACATATTACATGCATAGCACCCATCACACACCATCGCAAACACACAAACAATATTCAAGAGGAATCATTAGCTGTCAGTCACACAAAAACCCATGAATTTATATTTCATTAAGGCAACACAACTCCCACTCTGCATGAAAAGGTTACTTGAAATATTATTATGCAGATGTGACTGTTTTAAACCAGGGTTTTTAATTGACATAGGATAGAAAAGAAATGAAATTTGCACAGACTAGCAAAAATACAAACACATTATACTAGCTTGCAAAATTTCCTAAATTTCAAAACCCATTGCAGACAATTTAAGCTTTACATTCCTGTATACCTCGCAATATGTCTAGTCTTCAACAGGTTAAGGGTAATTTATTAGGACACAGACAACCAACCCATGCTAAAAGTGTAAGTACATCGGAATTTGTCAAACTTCCAACCCAATTTTCTCCATTATTTTGATTTGATGTGCTGCCTTGATTGCACCCCTTTGACTTCATTTTATTGATACATGTAGATTGCATTGAATAGTCATGATAAAGATCATATTAGAGAAAGCGTACAGCTTTCATTCTCCTACAAATTAAAAAAATATAAATAATAAAACAGAAATCATGTTATTTCTATCAATGTTTCAAACAAACTGCCAGAGTGGGTCACTATATGCCCCATGGAAAAAAAAATATTCTTGCACTTATCTCAATTATGGGTGATTATAGGGCAGAGGCTTTTTGGCAGTATACCCTCAAGCACTCTTTGATGTACCGTATTTTCACACGGTGGCTAAGACATGATTGCAAACACAATCATCGCAATCAATTGGCTGTGTGTTTCTGGTAGTGCTGGGTGATATTTTGATAATATCCAAATTAGTCGATGTTGAAAAAATATCGAATACACGATAATGATCTCATAATTATTTCAAAATATCACTAGAGGCACTGATATGGCCCAAAATATCATCAATTATGATAACTGAATTGGGCAAATGCATGCACTGCAGTGGGAGGGACCAAGAAATCCCCATAGCTATGATGCCTGGATATATACTCCCCACACGATTGCTACTGCCTGTAAAGGGAGGTGGGAAAAAAGGAGACCTCCATGCTGTTCAGCTGTCAAACCCGTGGTATCAGGAGCAGTAGTGCATTTAATGTAATTGTCAACAAACTCTGTCAACACACTGCCACCAAAAATGCTACTTATAAATTCAGCACCATGAATCGCTGGATCTAGTTACAACTTATAAGAGGGTCAATATAAAGCAACATTGTTTTGACCACGTTTTGATAACGGCCCTATAAGGCGCACTGTCAACTCCTTGGATTTTTTCAACTAAGGCGATAAATTGTGTTATCAATAATGTTTTTTTCCACGATAATCAAATGAGGTTTAGATCAAATATCCCAGCTCCAGTTTCTGGACTGCTGTCAACCATGTACTGGATTGGATCATGTGCCTGTGACATACCTGCACACATGCCCTTGAGCGTGCGGTACAGTATTCTAGCAGAGGTTAATGAAAGGTTACATAAACCTGCCATGTTTTAGTGGTCATGCATGTGTTTCAAACTAGGAAGACGTGACATGAAATACATATGAATTGTGATTAGAAAACACCTGGCTTTGCAATTGTGATTCTACATGTAATTTGCATTTTACAATTCCCACGGGTAAAAATACTGTGGAGTGATTGGCTTATAATCAAAACATTCAGAGCAATAAATCATGAAAGGTTTGGAGGAGGTGGGTTCATCAGATCAAAGAGTGACAATGAAATGTAGCCTATGAAGTATTTCAGCTATTTCCAGCATTTAATGAGCTTTAGGGAAAGCTTCTCCCAGCAGACCCTCACCATGCAGGGGCACTATTTAAAGAAAAGGTTCACCCTGACATCAAGTTGGTTTAAATAAAAGCAGAACAATGATAGAAACATATTAATGAAAGTTTGGCGAAAATCCACTAAAGAATAACAGAGTTATGGAAATTTTAAGTGTTAAATTTGTGACGTCACATGCGAGCAGCTCCCCATGTATCGTGTGATATAAATTCCGTAAAAATACTGTTTTCTCAGAAATTTGAAAACGATTTTGCCCGTGCATTCAATATATTATGGGAAACATTATTTCATACATGCTTCTACATGTATGTGAAAAACCCCATTCAGTTATCATGAACCATTAAAAAATGGCAATTTATGGAATTTATATTACATGGCATATTGGGAGCTGCTCGCATGTGACGTCACAAAATTCAAATTTTGAAACTTCATAACTCTGTTATTCTTTGGTGGATTTTCGCCACAAATATGTTCCTCTCATTTTGCTACTTTTATTAAAACCAACTTGACTTCAGGGTGAACCTTGCCGTTAATGAGCTTTAGGGAAAGCTTCTCCCAGCAGACCCTCACCATGCAGGGGCACTATTTAAGAACACATATTCGGTATATGTCAGGCCCCAGTGAGCTGCAGCACCCCAGATTATTATTTTTTTTCATTTACTGGGTTACAGTGTACTCACATTGACTTTTTAAAACAATATGGACTATTGGACTTTCCAATTATTCATGTAAATATGTCATTTCATGGCTATAAATACATGAAGGCTTATGTGTTCAGATACATTTTTCTGTAAAAAGTAAAAAATAAAAAAACTCCCATACTTGTATTCATTATGAATTATGTATTTTTGATAATAATTTGCACAATATTTGAAATGCAAATTTATTCAAATAAAACACAAATCACAAAATGTTACATACATGTAAATTGTCCCTTTTCTTGACCGTCACATCTCACGATCATAGATGTACACTTTTTGCAGACTGATGTATTGCGTGATTTACTGATTGCCTATATATTTGTAACAGTTTTCATATTGTCTCATTGATGATGATGATGTCATTTTATCCTTTCAGCTGAAGGACTCCTTGAATTTGGGGCTCAGTTCGTCCACGGTCTGGAGGGCAACCCGGTCTACCACCGAGCCGTCGATCACAAACTGGCCATGAAGACCACCAGCGATAATGTACCGATGAGTTTCTACCAGCAAGACGGGAAGAGGGTGCCGGAGAGCATCATCTCCGAAGTTTACGACGTCTATCACGCCATCCTCGTCAAGGCGCAGACCGCGTCGCACTTGGAGGAGAGGAGGAAATACGGCGACAAAACCGTGGGAGAATTCATGAAGAGGAATTTTGAGAAGTATTACAAGAAAGCCAGCGGCAGTCCGGCGGAGAAAAGAGTGAAGGCCAACATCTTTAGGAATCTGATCCTCAACGAATGCTGTTATAGTGCCTGTAACCATCTCAACGACCTCATGCTGAATGATTTTGGGGAGTACCAGGAGTTGTGGGGCAATATGACGTTAAACGAGGGCTACAATAAGTTTGTACAGACGTTTGTGAATAAGTTGCCCCCAAGAACTATAGAGTACAATAGGCCAGTGCAGACCATTGAATGGGACTCTGGAAAAAACAATGACAAAAGTGGTAAGAAATCGTTGATAGTTCTGTCAGTTTGATTTCACCATCTCAGAACCACTGCAATGTAACTCTTCTAACTAAATCTGAGAGTCGTAGTGGCAGGGTTTAGATGTTCAAACTGACATGTCGTTTATATTTTATATAACTTCATACATCTACACTGCAAACTGCACTAGTTCTAGATCCTATGTACAGTAATTGAGAATGTAATATTATAAATAAAGAAATTCCTACAATTATTATATATTGACAAATGACAAATATATGAATAGAAAGACAGATTGAGTGATAGATGGATAGACGAGTGTAGATAAATAGAAAGATAGGCCTATATACAAAGAGATAAATAGATAAGTAGATAAATAGTTTGACATATGATACGTGTAGATAGCTATAGACAGATAGCTAGATAGTCAGATGATAGATAAATAGATACATTTATGTAACTAGATATATAGACAGATCAATAGATAAATATGTATATAGATCTAGACAAAAGGTGAAGGATGGGTAAGGAGGTATGCATGGTAGGGTAAATAGAAAAATGATATCAGTACAAGTAGAAACGTGTAACGTGTGGAAATTTTTTCCTTTAGTCTGTGCTGCACAGTGGTGAAGTAATCAAAGGAAAATCATAAAGATATTTTTCTCTTTCTAATTTTTACAAAATGTAAGGGTTTTACAGTGAACAGCAAGGCAAACACAAAAGAACCAATGAACCGTACATGGAACATAATGCACTACAATTCACATCTTGGCAAGCATCATTGCCATTATTGTGCCGAAGAATTTCTTTGAAAGACTGTAAATTTTTCAGGGGAAGTCGCCCATAATGAACTTTTTTCAACTCTGTATTTGAATATGAACTATTCATGCTTGTAAGATTATTAAGAATAAAAAGGTTGTGCTCGAAACTAATCCATCATTACCAAGCAGAAAACATGCTAAACATTCCAGGAAAATATGCAACTGTTGATGAGTCAAACCCAGTGGCCCAGTGAATGAGAAATGCATGCCTGCCTTATTAGACATTGACAATGTGGTAGATTGTGATTTATGATGTGTGAAGGAGCAGATTGATAGAGGTTGTTGGGGGGGGGGGGCTTGCCTCCAGTGGCGTATCTAGCGGGGGGCAAGGGGGGCACGTGCCCCGGGCGCCACTTTCAGGGGGCGCAAAAAAGGCAAAAGTTAGAAGAAAAACAAGAGAAAATAAAGAAAAAAGGAAGAAACTGGAAGAAAAATGGGGAGAAAAAACATTGAAATACTACTTTCACGCACATCCTAAGAAGCTTCCGGCGAAAAAAATTTGAAAAGGGCGCAATTTCGACACTTTGCCAAGGTAGCAGCTAATAGAAGGGGCGCGATTTCAGCGCTTGCCCCCTGTTTTAGATTTTGGAAGGGGCGCAGTTTTTGCACTTGTCCCGGGCACTGCATTTCCTAGATACGCCACTGCTTGCCTCCCTCCCAAACCAGAAAATATGTAAAGTTTACAAAGTAGTCATTGCATTTTAGCCATTGTGGCACCTTCCTGACTAGGAATTTGGTTGATTTAGTTAAAGAAATATAATTATGAGTTCCTTGTGTTTTAATAAAAAAAAAAACTCCATAGAAACGCAACGCTCAGCATCTGGCACTGCTCATAGCCTACTGTTGGGTGATTTTACAATTGAAAATTTGCTACTGTGGAAAATGAAGGCAGGCATTTTATTTTTTATGTTTTATTTTTCTGTGTTGTTGATTCGACATGTATCACTAATGAAAAAAGTAATTATTTTTAATTTACAAGTTTAAAATTCTCAATATTACAAGTGATAATTTGAGAAATGAAGAGTCTGCATGCGTAAAAATGTAAGTGGTAGATTTCAGTCAAAAGTTGTTAGTGATTAAAATCTGCTTGAAGTGGTAGTCCACCACCGTTGCCCCCAAATTTCTGAAATGGTGATGATATATCCACATGTGCCCCTTCAGTCCCTTGGTGCCCTATATTCTTTGCCTCCTTCATGAAAATTGTATTCTGCTGTCCGTGACTATTACCATGTACAATTATCTTTCCTCATTCATGACCCCTCCCCCCCCAAAAAAACCTACCTTAGTGACTTCAATCAATTTTGATTTCTACTGTCAGACGAAGATCGTGGGTTGACTGCCGTGACCTGTGCTGGAGGACAACAATATGAAGCAGACTTCGTGATCGTGACCACCTCTCTGGGCTACCTCAAGGAGCATGCCTCCTCCATGTTTCAGCCGGCGTTGCCCTCTGACAAGCTGAACCTGATCAGTCGCATGGGATTCGGGACGGCAGCCAAGATCTTCCTGGAGTTCAAAGAGCCATTTTGGCCCAAGAACTGGGGCGGGATGTCGATGCTGTGGGATCAAGACCCCAGTAGTATTATGGATGACTTGTCTCATAAGGTGCGTAGACAGTTTGTTGCATTAAAGGCAAAGTTCACCCTGACATAAGTTGGTTTTAATAAAAGCAGAAAAATGAGAGAAACATATTATGAAAGTTTGGTAAAAATCCACCAAAGAATGACAGAGTTATGAAGTTTCAAAGTTTCAATTTTAGTTTGGAATTTTAAAGTTTTAAATTTGTGACGTCACATGCAAGCAGCTGCCCATATGCGATGTAATATAAATTCATAAATTGCCATTTTTTAATACTTTGTGATAATTGAAGGGGTTTTTCCATAGAAGCCTGTATGAAATAATGTTTCTGATAATATATTGAATGCACAGGTAAAGTCATTTTCAAATTTCTGAGAAAACGGCACTTTAAGGAATTAATATCACATGAATTGGGGAACTGTTCGCATGTGACGTCACAAATTTAAAATTTTAAAATTCCATAACTCCGCTATTCTTTGGTTGATTTCCGTCAAACCTTCATTAAAATGTTCCTCTCATTATTCTGCTTTTATTAAAACCAACTTGACCTCAGGGTGAACCTTGCCTTTAAAGACTGTTAAGTTTTTGATTTGCACACCAAACTATTTTTGCTCAGATTTGACCCAACCAAAGATGGGTACAGAAAAAGGTAGTGTTCAAACTTAAAGATTCATTGTGTCGTAAAGTTTTTGAAATATAAACGATAAATTATTTGTAATTGGGCCATTGCTCAAGTTGTATTTTGTAATGGTAGTCTAAATATCAAACACTGGATGTAGCTTCCACTTGATTTTGAATTTGGTAGGGTACAACCGTAGTAAAGATTTCATAACAATTGTCCGACTGCACTGGTGTGAGTTTTTGACCTTGTAACCTTTGATTATTCGGTATTGAGTATTCACTAGATGGTGTACAAATTAGGTTTGGCAGTGAGACGGATGACAAATTCAAATTCAAGTTTGCAATGCTTGTGATGTATTCTGTTTGAATTTTATCAGCCTCAAAGCTTTTATGAGAGGTGACTGTTTTTGTTAATCTTTACATACCCTCATACACACATGTATTGCTTTCCCACTTGATTGAAAAACATAATTTCTGTGGTGTAAAAATCATTGATTCCCCCCCCCCCCGAAAAAAAATGTATATAATTATGTTTGTACTATTACAGCTGTACATGTATACGGAGAGCAGGAATAAGTGTAATTCACATAAGCAAGAACATACAATAATTGTGTTGCACAGTGCACTCCATTGTTCAATATAACAATAGTCTTTGCTGAATGTTGACTTGGGTCAGTGCTGGCATGTTATTGTCGGTTGAGAATTGTGTTGTTTTAGTATAAAAGTAGTACTGGAATTTGTATCTTTATT
>JZLH01S0311789.1:77594-87782 GCA_001188425.1 Eucidaris tribuloides
GTTTGAATAAAAGAGGCCAAAATCATGAAATACAACTTTACTGTCATCTATCTTTCGATAACCTGAAAATTATTTTAAGGCTGTTGTGATAGTCTAGCAATCTGTGTTCTTAAAACCACGTGTCAATATGCTGTCACCATTTGTCTGTTGCAAGCATTGTGACGTAACCAGTCTTTTCAATGCTGCCTGCGCATCCTGAATAGAGCGGATAATTGTCATTCTGTAGGAATTCTTAAGTGGGTCAGTGTGGCTTCTAGTGCTTTCAGCAACTTGCAGAAGATATTTAAATCTTCAAAGGATTCAATGTTCAAAATTAAGGTTGCATGACTTGAGTTATTTTGCTCTGAAAATAGAGGTATAAGGCCACGATCGTGACACGAAATCAGACTACCATTCAGACCCCGTATGTTTCGAATAAATGTAAGCCAAAAGTAAAGGTTCGGTAAGGTACATTGTCAAACCCACGTGCCAATGTTTGTAAGCATCACTCTTGACAATAGTGTGACGTAATCGGCCCTTTTACGGATGCGTGCGCAGCTTTGAGGGTAATTATTCGCTGTCATTGTGTAGCGTTTCTCAATGTTGTGTCAGTAGGATTAGTGGTAAGGGGAAGTGCCATAGGGCTTGCTTGGTTTTAAAAGATTAAAATGAACTAAACTGTTATGGAAAGGTATGGATTTATTCTACACTTTGAATAAAAGAGGCCAAAATCATCAAATACAACTTCTCTGTCATCTATATTTTGATAACCTCTGAACAACTTTCAGGGTTTTTCGATAGTTTGGCAGTCTGCAATCTTAAAATTACGTGCCATCATTTGTGTATTGCAAACGGGGTCACAAAATCGGCGCCTTTTCAATCCTGCGTCCGCATTCTGAATAGGGTGGAGGATCATCATTTTGTGGTAATTCTAAGTGGGTCAGTGTTGGTTTTGGTGTTTCTGGCAACTTGCCTACGGTATTTGAATCTTCAAAGAATTCAGTGTTTAAAATGAAGGTTGCATGACTTGATTCACATTGCTCTCACATAATCCTCCCTTTTACGGATGCTTGCTCAGCTTAGTAGCATTTCTCAATTGCGCGTTAGTAGAGTTAGTGGTTAGGGGAACTTCCACAGGTTTTAGTTTTTAAACATTGAAATGAATTAACTATTACAGAAAGATGTAGATCTATTCTACTCTTTGAATAGAAGAGGCCAAAATCATGAAATACAACTTCACTGTCATCTATCTTTCGATAACCTGAAAATAAGTTTAAGGCTGTTGTGATAGTCTAGCAATCTGTGTTCTTAAAACCACGTGTCAATATGCTGTCACCATTTGTCTGTTGCAGACAGTGTGACGTAACCAGTCTTTTAAATGCTGCCTGCGCATCCTGAATAGAGCGGATAATTGTCATTCTGTAGGAATTTTTAAGTGGGCCAGTGTGGCTTTTAGCGCTTTTAGCAACATTCAGAAGGTATTTGAATCTTCAAAGGATTTAATGTTCAAAATTAAGGTCGCATGAGTTGATTTATTTTGCTCTGAAAATAGAGGTATAAGGCCACAATTGTGACACAAAATCAGACTACCATTAAGACCCCGTATGTTTCGAATAAATGTAAGGCAAAAGTAAAGGTTTGGTAGTGTACATTATCCAACCCACGTGCCAATGTTTGTAAACATCACATTAATTAACTCAAGTCGCCAACTGGTCTCCAAACTCTCCCGGAAGTCGCCACATTGCTGCAACTTCTCTATCACATTAAGTAATGAATCAGTGAATTAACTAATTAGTCTCCACAACTAGGGAGATGTCTCCAGCAGGTCTCGAAGATGTCTCCAATACGTCTCCGCAACGTCTCCTCGGTGAGAGCGCAAGCCATTTTTCTTGTATCCCGTGCCACCACGACTGATCGATCGTGGGAGTTGCGGCAACGTCTCCTCCAGTGAGATCAAGGCTTTAATAAATAATAACAAACTATACATGATATTTGGAATATAGATATTAATCCATGGAGACGATATAGTTATTAATCCATGGAGACGATATAGTTATTAATCCATGGAGACGATTTGATTTCACTGTAACACGCATTTTCCATAGACCCCAACATGAGTACTCGGTCTCCAACACGTTAATTACCATAAATTGACAGTTTCATTATGGGGTTCTTTCTAAAAATAATTTATTTTATTGCTTTCTTTTGTTAAAAAAACACACACACTACAAAATAATAATACAGGTGCCTATGGAGTGTTTTTATTTTTTGGGGGTAAAAAAAAGCGTTTTAAAACATTATTTAACATCATGTTTTAAACCTACCAACCCTGCCTGTCTGAATGCGGAGTGTTATACTTACGTCACCATTCGCCAGCATTTACAAACACACACACGCACACACACACACACACACACACACACGCGCGCGAACACATCCACATACACCCAAATCCCATGCCTGCTACCAATACACACACACACAACACACTCCCACTCCACAAACACACCCACCATTCAACTAACACCCACCCACATCCATCTATTCAACACAAGTACATCCCCACACAAATGTCATGACACCCCTTCCCCCACCCACATACACACACTTACAACTCCCTGCTTAAAATGACATTGCCAAATTTTGTTTGTGTGCATGGAGTTCCCCTTGACATGCACGGAATGATTCCTGTGGTATGTAATTTGTCCAAGATGTATTTACTGTCAAGTTGTAGCAATGAACAGTGGAAAATGTTTTCAGTTTCTGAAAGAACTAGTCTTCTTTATCTTCTTCTTCTCTCCCCCTCCTTCTTATCCATGCATTTCACAGTCGAATTACAATGGAAGATTTGGGGATGTTGCAAAATAATAACAGCTTACATTCAAAGGGTTGAGTACATCAATATAAAGCTCGTTTCTGTGAATACAGGCATCACCCACTCAGTACACAATGGAAACAATAACACAGTCACTGCTACAATGGCTTCTGTTTATGTTTTGGCTATAGATAGCCAATCTTTATTTACTTTACATTTGACACTGTATAATAGGTTACTGTAATCACCACAATGGGTTTGTTATTTTAACTCGGACTCAAGTACCTGTTATCATAATAACAAATCAAATTCTTTATGACAAATCCAGTAAAAAAAAGTTGAGAAGATGTTACTAATTAGTTAGTTACGTTTCAATACTATACTAGCAGCTTCTTCAGCCTGGCAACCCATACCACTCGACTTCGGCCTGTTATTGCTGCTGAAAGCTGCCGTAGAAGTGAAATGTAACTAACTAGTAACATCTTTCACCTTTTTTATTGGATTTGTCATAAAGAATTTGATTTATTATTCTGACTGCTAATCCAGATGTACTTATTCAAAGATACATGTTATCATTTCAAATATATTTGACAATATAATCATACATTCTACACCAACTATGGTAACATGCTACACCAAATTGTGAGGGGGGGGGAGACTTTTCAGAAATTTGAAGAAATAAAGAGACATCAATATCACCAGAAAGCCTAGCTCATGAGCTATATTTGGATACAAAATATGAGTGCCTTTCATGTTTTATATGAATAAAACAACAGGGCAATGAAATGATATTTTGGAGAAAATACTTTTAAAACAAACACACTTTACAGCCAAGTCAACGATGACATAATAGGAGTGGTGCATATGTCATAACCATTTGCCTGTCAGACTGATATTGTCTGTTTACAATTGCATAATTAAATTAGATAATCATAGAAACTTTTAAGTATCTTACAGTCAGAATGTTGGCCTGTGATTGATTGCTTGCCGAGGCAGGAAAAGCTCCGACTTAAAAAACAAGGCCAAAAAAAAATAGTTCTTAATTTTTGCTGAGCGAAGTGACAGAAAAATGTGAGTGATCTGAAAAGTATGATTGTTGAACTTGCATTGTACGATTGCACTATTGTGTACTCGGATGTTGCATCAGATAAGCAGTTAGCTAATATAAGCTTTCATGATAACATATTAAATATGGTTTGATATGTTAAACAAATATTGAGGGCTATATCACATTGTTTCGTAGTACAAACCATTGAGCTGCATTGAGTCTCACAGACAAACTATGACATTTCCATAAGGGGAAAAGCTCAATCATTGTTCTTCATGTAATTTTATATTCCTTCATGTACAGTGTGTATCAAAAAAAAGTAAATACTTAGTAAAAATGTTATTTAAAAAATTCTCATGATTTTGAGATTATTTTTTTTATATGAATATGTTACCTTGCACCTAAGCTATCTTATGACACTGTTGGTTTTGAAAGTATTTCACGCATGAGTGAGCACAGCCCACTTTTGTCCAATCGGCCAAAAATGCATTTGCGCACAGAATTGCATTCTAATGGTCAATATTTAATGCCTTGCAGACCAATGCCGCAGAAGATTTCAACTGATGTGCATAAATATTGAATCCAGCATGCCAGAGAAGCTATACATCGCGTCATAGAAAGACAAACATAAGCAATATTTCAGATACAGCCACTAAAAGAAGAAATGGTCATTTGCAAGATGACTGTGAATGACCAGAAAAAGCATCTCTATTACGATGGTGTAACGAAGCATTGCTCATTGTTTTCTGTCCAGAAATGATTAGGTTCCTGAGCATGCGATATTCAATACTTCGGCACAGTCAGTTTGAACTTCTGCAGACCGTCTGTGAGGCTTAATGACTATAAAACACAATCGTGCGCAAATGCATTTTTGACTGATTGGACAAAAGTGGGTTGTGCTCACTCATGCGTGAAATACTTTCAAAACCAACAGTGTCATCAGATAGCTTAGGTCCAAGGTAACATATTCATATAAAAAAAAATCTCAAAATCATGAGAATTTTTTTAAAATAAATTTTTTACTAAGTGTTTACTTTTTTTTGATACACACTGTATAACTTAACCCATTGGCTGAGGGAACTGGATATTCCATACATGAACTCTATGGGAATTGCATGGAGGCAATCCCTATGGACAATATTTTTCAACTTAATAAAGTACAAAATATATTGTCTTTTTTTTTCAAATGGCCAGTAATGGTCCAGGGCCATTGCTTCATTCATATATTCAATTGTATTCAATAATCCTAAGATATTGTTTTAATCATTTCCTTGTTTTTAATTACAGGAAATGACATCTACATGTGTACATATACATGGTACAAACATGCAAATGGTAAAACTTTACATCCAGACCGATAGATTACGTACACAAGTTTTGCTGTCATAATGATCTACTCTCTGAAGGGGGAGAGATCATACTTTAACCTTTTCATTTGAAGTAAATTACTACACTCATATATATTTTAAATCTGTAAAAAATGAAAGTTTCAAGGCATTTGAGATTTAAGTTATGAACATATTCAACCCCCCACCCCCACCCCTCGTTGGCAAGATTTCTGAAATGTCAAAGGCATTGTTGAACAATGTTTCCTGTTTATACAATCTGAGCTGCATGATCCCGTTGTTTAAATGTCCGTGATGACGTTTAAAAATGAACCCTAAAAAAATCACCGTTCCAAACGATCATGAAGTGATTTTAAAGAGAATCCTGTTTTAAAGAATTGTTGTCCTCATGACATTAATTTATGTACTGATATTTATTTGTAAATTTAATGCTAGAGACAGCATAACTGTCTAAAGCTTTGTGTTCTAGGGTGTTTACTTCTCCATTTAAACACATATCATACACGTGAGATCTTCTTTTTATGCAATGCTTTCACAATTTTTAACAGCATCTTTAAATTACTGATTAATCAATTATAATGATGATACATTGAGCTTTGCTGAGACCATACTACTGACTTTAGGTTGATGTGACGAGGAAAGAGACTGGCAGTCAGATACAATGATTACTGTGTCGACATACATCACATTAACAGTTTAGAAATAACATAAAAGGTGCCCTGTAATCCAAATGCATGGTAAAGATTGGGTTCAGGATTTGCACGCCAGAAAAACAGCAAAATGAATTAAATCAGCTCAAATCATTCACAATGTGAAGATTATTATAAATAAACACCTGTCATATAACCTTTGGGTAGACTTCAGAGGTTAAGTGAAAATCTGAATGGTTAAACTTCAAAATTTGCAAAGCCACTGCCTGTGCATTTACAACAATTCCATTTGTGGTATCTGGTGCAGCCTGTCACAGCCAGCTAGCCGAAGGTCATGCAGAGTTCATGCAGCTGACCATATACTCAGCCACTGACAGCAGCACTCAGCTGGTGATGCGATCGCCTATCTGAGCAAAATTTGAAATCACAGAAACAATATTCTAGTAGCATATCATCATTATTTTTTTCATGTAAGCACTAAGTTGATGACATATGGCTCTTGAACTTTCAACACACCATTTGTAAGTACTTAACAACCATTTGGTAATGATAAGAAGGGAAGTGGTGGTCTTGCAAACCCTGAACCCAATCTTTAACTTGTGTTGAGGCCTATTGGTATGTATATCACCAAATCACCAAATTTTTCGTGAAAATATGTATCATATATTTCTATTCAATTTTTTTTAAATATTTATTTAGTGATTTGGTCATGTACATACCAATAGGCAGTGAACATACATTTGGATTGCAGGTGACCTTTAAGCTTACCCTGACAAAAATGTCCCGTAGATATGTTTAGAGAGATAACTATTCAACTGACAGTGTGTGTTCCCCTCAGAGATAAAATACAACATTTGACATTTGCTGATAAATACAAACGATTATAATATATCTTTTTTTTTTAATTTCACGATTAGTAATTGCAAGAAGAACCTATTAAACGAAATCATTTTCATATTTCCTAATTTTTTAACTTTGTTAAAGGGTACCTGTTCTGTAATGTACTTGTACATTAATATATTTTGTAAGCATAAACATGGGATATACATAAATACTCCAAAGCCTTTTGCTAGAGCAGATTTTGATTTTACACTACAACTTATGACAAAGTGACAAACATGCAAATTACTTAATCACGGTACTTAAGACCCGACATATATTAATTTAAATCAACTCTTCTATCACCTGCTGGATCAATCAAGTCATCAATCTGGAGTAGAGCTGCTTCAGCTGGGCTGGCTGTAGGCTCACAGCATGGGACGTCACCTGCTGACCAGAGGAGATTGGTATGTACACCTTCCCCAGGCTGGGGGCACGGGTCTTCTCCTGTTGGGCCTGTTGGCGGATCACAAATTAAATCAATTATGACCATTAATTTCACACAGTGAAACAGTATATTGAATCGTACATGATAAAACTATATCAGTTCGACTACACGTAGTCGATGGGTATGCTTCTGCCGAGTACCTAGCCAGCTAAAGTGGCTAACAGTATGCATGATTAAAAGCCACTTTTCCAATCCACAAATTTATTTGTTGAGCTGGGAGTTAAAAAAATATATATATATATTGAGCAAGAGGAAGGCTTGTATAACATTTTCACCTCACACCAGAAGTTATTGGGTTATTTGCGATTCTGTCCAGTAACCCCTCTGTTTGTTGTACTTGTCAGATCTGAGCGTCGATGGATAAGACTTTTTTTTTGCTTGTTGACTTGTCACTGTTCCATACCCAAAGGATTTTTCAGGAAAAACCCCTCTTTTGAAAAAGTTCTGGCAACGCCTATGGAACGAAAGTTGTCCAAAATTTTTTTTTATTTTTTTTATAATCATTGCTTTATTGAACATAAAATCAATTAAAAAGCATGACAAACAGATAATGCCTAGGATACCTGCTGCTGCTTTCACAGCGGAGTACAAGGCAGAACATACAATCAAGACATGTTACAAAATAGATCACATTTAAAGAACATTTTATAGTAGACTAGAAACATTCAGAGGTATTAGAGATATTATGGATTATGTGGGAAGGGTGTATTATTACACAGTGCATATAAGCAATGAGGTATAACTATCAACAAAAGCTGTGTAGTATCAGAGATTTGGCAAATGAACTAGTGGGAAAACAGCGATGATTAATTTGATAAAAACATTACAAACAACTTTGGGTTAAACCTAATTATCGCTTTCGATATTGCTGAATTGTAGCTAATTTAGGGTAAGATTTTCATTTGTTAACATTATAAAATTGCACAATACTATATTTACTCCTAGAATAATATAAATAATGAATATGATTGTAAATTTAGAAAATATATGATATTACACAAACATACTTCGAGTGATGCAGGTAATTGACCATAATTTGATGAAATCGTTAAAAACAACATTGAGCTAAACCTATCTATCGCTTTCGATATCGCTAAATTGTAGCTAATAAATAAATAAATCTAGTTTATCAACAATAAATTAGGTTTTTCGCTGAGAATCCTACATTATCGAATTGATAAACCTAGTTTTTTAACAACAACCCTGAATATCAAGTGATATACCTAGTTTATCAAATTTGAAAAACCGAGATTATTGAATTGATAATCTAGGATTATCAAATATTTTGACAACTGATTTGATAAACCTAGTTTATCGAATTTGATAAACCTGGATTATCAAATCTGATAAACCTAGTTATTGAATTTGATAAACCTAGTTAAAGGAAATTTAACCCATTGGAGACGATTTGATTTCACTATAACACACATTTTCCATAGACTTTAACACGAGTTAACTCGTACTTAGTCTCCAACGGGTTAATAAGCCTAGTTTATCGAATTTGATAAACCTATATTATCAAATTTGATAATCTAGGTTTATCAAATTTGATAAACAAGGATTATTACTCAATATTCGGGGTTGTTGTTGAAAAACTAGCTTTATATCAATTTGATAATCTACGATTCTCGGAGAAAAACCTAGTTAATCATTGATAAACTAGGTTTATTGAATTTTTGGACAACTATCGTTCCATTAACGCCCCCGAAGATTTAGAAGACATGATAATGGTCTAAAATGTTGCTGTATTTACCTTTGAGAACTCATTGGAGGGGAATGAGCTGAAGGCGGTGGAGACCTGAGCCCCTGGTTTCTGTGAAGACACCAACTTGTGCACCTCCAGCTTCAACTGAGTCAGATTGTTGGTCAAATCCTGGATCCTACAGGTCCTGTCAATCAACTGGTGTTTGGGCGTGGCCTTGTCTAGGGTTGGCACCATGCCAGGTTTGCGATGAGTGATGTCAACCACTGAAGGGCAGGCACTCAGGTGGTGGAGTTCCTGTAAAAATGTGAAATTAGGTTAATTTTGGTTAATTTCAATGCAAATTATTTTCATTACCAGTACCTCCGCAAATCAAAAAAAATTGTCTTTAACATTCTGTGCTTGCAAAATACCTTACTTTTGACAAAAACTTGAAAGGAGCATTTCATTTAAAGGCAGGGGATCTCTTTTGCATGCCTAAAAATTAACATTGTGTAAATACAATGGCATTTAGAAGAAAATGTCATCTGGGAACCTTTGGCAAAATATAGGAGCTAGAAACTCAATTTTAGTGGAATTATAGTGACCGTTAGACTCAGATTTGAATTTTTTCTTGCGAGAAAAAAATTCCTGCCATGGAACGTACCCTAAATTGCAGTAATTGTTTTTCTTTCGCATTTTTAAAATTCTAGGCAATCACTGACCCCCAGATTTCAGAGACATGCCCTTCATCAATAGCCTAAGGGCATGGGCTTTCTTTTCCTGGTCTGCGGTGATGTTTGGAAATGAGATTCACTGCCTTTAAATCTTTTGGACATTGTTTGGCACGCATTTTGTACAGGACACAAGCAGCTGTGACCTGACGCCTATGAGTTAATCTTGGAATGAATAAATCTTGGTGAGCAGTGGCTTCAACATAACACAGTAAAGTCAGTACAGTAACTTACCTGCATCAGTTTGCGGGTGTTCCTGGCCAAATGAGCCACTTCCTTGTTGGGTAGCTTGCTGGCATCGGGTGTCTCCCCCTCCTCTGTCGTCTCAGTTGACTCCAGCTTGATGAACCCAGTGGGGCTGGCTAGGCCTACTGGCTTCTTGGGGACATGCAGGGCTGGCAACTCATCCATGATGGTCTGACAGGCAGAAAAAAAAATCATTATTATTATTGCTTTGTCATCATTTCCAGGGGCGTCGATCCATGTTTCGGATTGGGGGGCAAAAATGAAAAAAAACTGTCCAAAAAATTGGCGATTTTGTATATGTAATGGTATTTCTATGCCATATTTAATGGTTTTATAGTGCTTTCCAATGCTTTATAAAACAT
>JZLH01S0311855.1:0-11602 GCA_001188425.1 Eucidaris tribuloides
CTAATATGTCGAATAATCGCATTATCTCGTATGTAAATTGCCAGCACAATGGCATCAAAAACACATGTATGTGACACCGATTAGTCGATTTCGAACACCATTGCGTAAATCAATTCACATGTCAAATACAAATCCTCTCGTCGCATTTCCTTATCGAACTTCTTGATCTCTCAATCTCTCCCCTCAATATACGAAAGCTACTGAGTTCCCAGTCTACGTTTGCCTAAGCCGCAACTGAAATGCAACGGCAACAAACAAGCCATTTGCGCTGATCAAATCCTCGTGTAAGCCACACCGGTCGCTACCCTATAATCAGCATTTTCGGTCGCACGAACTACTTATCTTTGTATCTTAAAATAAATCAGCGTGTACAATATTTTGATTCCAAAGTCGGCAGTCGTGTGACTGAAAATCGCCGTAGTTACACTCAGCGCACTGACTCAAGAGCTAATGAAGAGCCACGATGTTCAGTACATGCAATTACCACCTGCAATTCCTTGCGTCGGTGTGCGCTCGCCAAGACGGCGTACTGTGCTCAGAAATCTAAATTGTTACTCGAAAGCGGTGTTTCCCCAACTATGTAATAGAAGTTCAGTAATTCCTACTCCGCATGGCAACCACAGATAAAACTACGAATGAATTGGTCAGCCATTCTGTTACAAGGAGGGAAGGGTCTACTTGTATCAAGCTCTTTGTTTTAGTTATTTGGGATAGCCCAAACTTGGTTTTTCGTGGGACGACAATGACCCTGTCCGAGAACGCAAGAATTAAAATAAAAATTACCTAAATTCGATTTGTATACAGCTTCTATTGTATTGAATAGAATGTATGATTTATTTGTGTAACATTGAATATTTTAATCCTACGGATGTTATGTTCAATATGTTAATTTAATGTTTTGTCATTTTTTTGTTCGTTCGTTTTGATGATCCTTGAAATCTAAGAGATTTCTATATCATAAAGGCTTGATTATAGTATTTGTGTGGTACACACAATCGTCAGGCAGAGACCGGTGTGGGAGCTGGTATAGGCAGGCTGTTCTACCCATTACACACAACTTTCTTATCTCAGCTCTTAATTCATTCACATCACACTTAATCGGTACTGCTACCGGAGGCTTAGAGCCGACTCCAATGACAAACGCTACATCACCACACGGCATAAGGAGTATTCACACAATAAACAAGACCTCTAAACAACTGTGTTGTGTTGGCGGGGGTTGTTAATGCGTCTCACCCCTGGCTTCCATAGTTGGTTCGTTAATTTTCTGGTCCCTCTAATTAATCAAGTATTGGCTCGATACAACCATGACTGAAATTTATCGGAGGGAAATTCGAACGATGAATCTAATAAATTCCGTTTGTTTGTCTTCTTTTTTCAACAGAATGGGAGTCTTGTGGTGTGAATTTCATTTCCCCTGTTGTAAATTAAATGATAATTACACTAAAGCTTTCCAGATTAGATCTCCTAAATCGCGGATTTAAGCGGCTGCGTTGTCGGGCAAATTGGTTCAATCGGGCCAAATGATTGCTAATCACGAATTCAAATCACAAACCATTGTCACATAGTCTTACGTTGAGAGGGACGGAGGTAAGTAGAGTGCTCCACATTGATTTTCTCCATCTTCAGTAGGTTTTGAGCGGGCATAAACTCAATAAGCCATCGTGGGTTACACACTGCTCATCAGAGTGATCTAATGAGATAAAGTTTTGACATATGTTTTACGATCACGAGTTAAGAATAGAATTCACGAACTTGTCTCACTCACCTCTCTCTCATATTGACATGCAGCGATTACACAAGGACACCAAAAAAAACATCAAACTAACTACCAGCCCCCAATAACATTTGCTGGACATTATTACTTGAGATAATAGGGACCAATCAATAAACAGCAAACCTAAGAGAATATCTCACCGGGATATATATATTTGAGCAATCAATAAAAATAAAATCACACCTCTAACCCTCATCGGTTCTATTTTTTAATTGAATATGCCCAGATAAATACGAAGCACCAAAACATTACCATTCAGCAATAGCATTCTCAACATGGGCGCGTAGTCGTGAAAGACCAAATATAAACGCAGGAATGTTTATGTAAGAATAATTACATCAATCACCGTTCAAGGTGAAAAATCACATTCTGTCCCCCTCTTTCTCTAGTGTTTATTGACAGTCTGCCGTTACAAACAACGTAGTCGTTATCAAATATTGAAAACCAAGAAAATTTTACGTGAGATCGAATTTCCTGTTAGGCACATCACATCAACTGCTCACACATAAAACAACGAACAAACAACATATCTTACTTTTTATTTAACCTGCTACGGTTATTGTTGATGGTGTTGTTGATGGTTATCTCATCGATTCTGATGAATTTGATGGATGATGAGATGGAAGCTGGGAGGAAACTGTTGTTCTTAACTTCTTTTAGCTTGCTTCGGAAATTTCTGCAAGAAGAGAGAACAAAAAAGAAAAATAGATGCATAAAGTCACAAATTCAACCAAGTCAAGTTAAATTGAGTAAAGAGTGTCGGAAATATAAAGAAATATATAAGAAAATCATAAACTTAAATTAATGTTCGTTTAGAAAAAATGGCGTTGATAAGAAAAAATTTTCAATCACATAAAAATAAGCACCAAAATTACATTCCATTCCAAAATTTGTTGAAACACCACGGGATGTGGAGGGAAAGAGCACCTATTGTTTAAGTGTTAATAAGACCATCATCAACTTCATGGCAAGATAATCCATGCATCCGGGTCACCAAAACAATAGCTGTTTACTTCAGCTAATGGTGCGGGCGTGTCAGTGCGTACGGCCCACTGATCTCCCCACTAAGTGGGGAGATCAGTGGTACGGCCATACGACAGATCCCGGTCACTGAACAATAGCGGTAAAGTATTAACATCGAAAGCAGCTGCCGGTGATGTCATTGTCGGGAAGTCACATGAAGATGGCAAACTGTGATCTGCTGTCAATCATTGGCGTATGTATCAGACAAAAAGTAAGTCTTGTTACCTGGCGTTGTTACTGTCCACTTTCTACCGGCACATGCGGCCCTGCTCAACCGGGATTGAGTGGCATCGGAGCGGAGAGTGTGGGGGAGACGAAACACGGCCACGGGGCGCACGTGGCACGGCAAATAATATTGCGTATTTGGCGTTCACGCAAGTCGAATTTTCGTCGGCTTACGCATAACTCGAAAATCGCCTATGTCGACGCGTTTTACTCAGTCCCGAGTGATTCGACTTATGCGAGGTTGACTGTATAATCAATAATAATTTATGATTCTTATTTTTAATAGTAAAATGCATTAAAAGAATGTCATTGTAATTGAGAGAATGTACCCATTAAATGGGAAATCATTAATTAAAATATTATTTTGTAAAGAGAACAGTGTATGCAGATAATTTTTATTTTGTTGTAATGTGATAAATTCAATGGTGTAACCAGATGTCAATAGAAATTACACAGACTTAAGTCTCTTGTATCTTCTATTGAGTGCTGTAATACTGCTGTAGAAGTATTAAAGATTAATGAATCAGGACACACACACACACACACACACACACACACACACGTATGTGAGCATTGCAATTTGAGGTGGTGTGTGTGCGTCGTGTGTGTGTGTGTGTGTGTGTGTGTGTGTGTGTGCGTTTGTAAATGCCGCCGAACGGGGACGTATGACACTCTACATTCAGACCGGGGATCATCCTGAAAACGGGGACAGTCCACATTTCTAGAGTTTATGCAAATGATTGCAAAGCAAACGTATGAGGGCATCATTTTTTTTTAATGTGTGCAAAAATCGTCCCCGATTGCGTGTTAAAAATCACACACAAAATTTTGTACACATAGGCATCCCCGGTTGGAACAGATTGTGTCCGTGGTTGGCGGTAGAATATCACACAAATGTCCTTGTTTGCAAAGTCTGTAATGAATTGAAAATTACGTCCCCGATCGACAGCGAAAACATGCATACGTGTACACGTGTGTGTACGCTTGTATGCCAATTCGCTTTGAGGAGTTTTGAGTTTACACATAACCACAAAATTAGGAGATCCAATGATCATTTCAGGAGTTCCTCATACGTGCACAATACATGCACAGGGGAACCCCGTTATAACGAGCTCGGATATAGCGAGGTACCGCATTTAACGAGGTGATTGTCTGAGTCCCGTTTTCATTTATGTGTTGTTCAAGGGAAAGAAGTGTCGTTTATAATGAGCTCGGTTATTGCGAGATTTGGCTTGTAACAAGGTATTTTTCTCAACCCATTAACCCTAATACCACCCGGGGGGGGGGCTAAAGTCCCCCATCTCGACAAATTTTGCGATTACGCCGCTGCGCGAAATTTTTTGACCACGCCATTCTCTGGCTTTTTACTTTCAAGTCTTGCGCATCATTTAAGACCATTTTCGAAAAAATCGGATGTACCGTTACGACGCTGCGCGACTTTCTGTACATGCATGCAACTCCAAAATTCAATGCAAATTGTGTTTTCAGCCAAAAATCATAAATGTATGATTATTTTTACTTTTAGTGGCTGAAATGGATTAAGTTTATGCTGTTTATGATCACAAAAGTGTCCCCGACAAAGTTCATTGAAAAAATAATAAAAAACAAAGGTCGAAAAAACAAAGAAATACATAAAATACATAGCGAATTAAATTCTGATTCGGCAAATTTTTTGTAGATAATGTTAAAATGTCAAAAGAATATTTCACCACAAAATTTAGCATCTACTAGCTATGAAGCGCAGATAATAGGCGAAAACATAATTTATACACTTATGCATAATTAATACTTTCAAAATATAAGAAATCAATTTTTGCCAGATTTAATATACACTCTTGTAGTTTACGATCCGCTCTATCGCCTGCAAGTTAAAAATATACAAAACAATTTTTTGAAAAATTACTATTCAGTCTTGTAGATTAATCGCTATTAATGCCGTGCCAAATTTTGCGGCGATCGGCATGGCCGAATATGCGGGGAGGGGGGGGCATAATGCCCCCCCCCCCCCCCCCCCCCCCCGCTATATGACAATGATCCGAGATAGCCCGGATGTATTAGGGTTAACAAAGAAAAACATAAGAAATTCGTCCGGTTAAAACGAGGAAATGGAAGTCGCATCGTGCGCTGACTAAATTCTATATTTTGGCAACACAAAAATTGCCAAATCATTAGTGCATCGTGGTTCCTGCCATGCATGGCTCCAAACCTTAATTCATACACATGAAGTTCCTCATCTGCAAGTATGTGCATGTGTGTAATACTTACTACTGCACAGTACATTCACCTGTCACACACACTTATGCTCCCGTGCAGAGTACTCAACGCAAGGTACGAGCAATGATGGAGTTTGCTGCTTCATTTCGAGATTGTTTTCTTTACTTTGGACGAGTATGTAAATGAAAAATAATCAGCCTTCTGTTCATAGATTTGGTGCAAAACAAGTGGGAGAAGCACTAGTCCCATACCCGGGTCCCATACATGTTATATTTTGTGTGATACATTATACACTGTATGTATGTTTACAACAAGGTACCGGTTATAACAAGGTAAAATCGGCGGTCCCGAAAACCTCGTTTTAACGGGGTTTCCCTGTACAAGGATTCTTCCCAGGTACAACATGTATCACATATTGGAATACCTTATGCAGTAATTTAAACAAAGTCTTGATGAAGAGTAGTTCCTCACATTATCAGTTTCTCCTTATTTTCAGGCTGTGTGTAAACTCACAAATCCTCAAACTGTTGTACACACACACACACACACACACACACACACACACACACAAACTCAATCACATGTAACCTGGATTGTGCAACAAAATTTAAAGTCCCTCCTCATGATGTCAATGAAGATGAGCTGAAAATGACTGTAGAGTTTAGCAACCTGTTACTATTAGTGTATGCATTTTCATCAAAATTATCTCAATTTTCAAACGCCAGTGTTTCGCAGTTTGAAAAAAAGGCATTTGTCATGAACATAGCTCTAAAAGTCAGTGACATTGTGACCATGTCACACATCATGGATTAACTTTATGCCTTTGTTCAAATAGATAACT
Organism: Eucidaris tribuloides; assembly: GCA_001188425.1. NCBI lineage: Eukaryota > Metazoa > Echinodermata > Echinoidea > Cidaroida > Cidaridae > Eucidaris > Eucidaris tribuloides. The sequence goes on from JZLH01S0311855.1 coordinate 6,081, forward strand.
TCTGACATTCCTTTAGTGTTGGAAAATTGTATGAAGATCAAATATGTATAAATAACCCAATTGAGATTTGTATTAAATGCATGAACAGCATGTGACCCGTCACCACAATACACTGATAAAGTTGCACAACCCAACAGTAAGGAAAGTACCAAATATTGTAAATATGATACAAACGAGGAATGCGAAGTGTCCTCAAAAATCAAAAGTTTTACGACCTCCATATGTTGCAAAAGTTGAAATACTAATATTTTTCACCCAAACTATTTTTCTGTCCATGTTTATTTCTCATATGATGTGCGACTTTATCAGGGTATCGTGGTGAGTGGTGACAGGTCACGTATAAGATTTGATGTATATCAGTAATGACCTACACAGCAGTGTTGGCAATATTTCATGGCAAAATAAAACTTTCAAATCAAAGAAAGTCCTTCAATTATCAATTTACGTTTCACCTTTATATTAATTGAAATGAATTTTACATACATTACTATGTTTAGCTTTGATTTTGAAAATATATATTTAAAACTTACTGCTTTATTTACAACTATCCCCATTTGGTGTTGGTGGGTTTTTGATGTCTAAAACAAAGTAAAACGCATATGGAGATCATCAAAATAATACACATCACTCAGAAATTATGTAAACGCATCATACAAAAGGTTGGATGTCAAAATGACGCAAAATATTCTTTAATTAAAGATATGGAAAATACATTATCTTGATTACATAACAAATTATTTGAATTTTTGTACAATAATTCTTTATTTTTGATTGACATTTATGTACAAAGTCATGTAAAAATACACACATATAATACATTAGGAAAAAGTAATGAAAGACCAGTCTGAATTAAAAACCTGACTGAAATATATAACATACACTCAAGTATCTACATCGCTGTTGATATGGATGGAACAAATATATTACATGTACAGATCTTGAGATATAAGAAATCAAACAGTCATGTTTCCTCCCCAGCATAAAACAAACATTTTTTTTTAATTTCAAGGTGCATGTTTCATATTTTCATCTTCCATGTTTACAACTTTTACAGCATACCAACTCTACTGCAACTAGACTTTTTTCAAATTTACAAATACATTTATTAATATTAAAGCCCAAGTTTAGTTTTGGGGTATTTTTTTTTTATTTGAAAGGTTTATGCCCAAAAGTCATATCCCTGCAATAATAGATTCTGAATGTCTTAAGTTTTTTTTTATTTTATTAATTAATGAAAAATCCCAGGGGGGGGGACCCCAGAGATTTTCGACTATATTTTACATTATAGCAACTCTGCTCTTTCAGATGAGGTATAAATCATATAACCTAACCCTTTATGCTAATAAGTATAAATATATTCGAAAATTCCCCCCTTTGGGGGGTCCCCCCGCCCCCCCCCCCCCCCCCGCCCCACGCACGAGATTTTTCATTAATAAAATTAAACAAAAACTAAAACATTACAAATCTAATTATTACAGGGTTATGACTTTGGGGCATAAAGCTTTCAAATAAAAAAAAATTCCCAAAACTAAACTTGGGCTTTAATTGGCCCCTATGATAGGGGAGGAAAATGTGGTAGGTGTACTTCATGAGATGTCATATGCATATCATATAATAGAGTCAATCATTCGTGTTTTCATATTGACTATCAAAATGACTAGGTGAATGTTTTGTATCTTGATATTCTCTGTTTACAACAGCATGGATACTCTTCAAATGGATTTGTTTCAGAAGTGCACTCTCATTACAAAGAAGTCCTTGGGATCCATGAAATTTCTTCTTTATAATGAAATTTCTTTGTATCAGGGTTGCAAAAATAGAATACAGAGAACATACAAGATATCGTCGTGCGCATGGCATAATGTCGTTAGCAAGTGTTCTAAGCAGAATGTCGTTAACACTAAATTGCCTCTAACTTGACAAAAAACTCTTAATCCATATTTCTGCCTAACATACTTATAAAAAAAAGGACCTAAAAGATCACAATATTTTGATTTCATGTGAAATAAGCCAATGATTGTCACATTACAAGCAATTTAGTGTTAACGACATTCTGCTTAGAACACTTGCTAACGACATTATGCCATGCGCACGACGATATGGGTCCAGAGATTTTGCTTCTTTATAATGAAATTTTTTGTTATATCAGTGTTCTTTATAACGAGAGTGCACTGTATATACTGGACAAGGGAAGAGGAATCAGATTGACTTTCCTGAAAATGTGAAGTCAAAACTAGTAATTGACACAAAACATGGCAGTGTTTAATTATTCAAATACAGGGGAACTTTGTTATGATGATGACCTAAAAACCACTGACTTTCCTTGTTATACTGGGTTTCTCACTATATCAGTGAACAAAAACAAACAAATATAAAGAGATGGGACCTGCAAAATCACTTTGTTATAAGAGGGTTTTGTTATATCTGACCTCTTTATATTGAGGTTTCACTGTAAAATATTTTTTGGTGTGCAATATCTTGAATCTCGATTAATAAAACTTTAATTAACTCCTTGTATTGACAATGAGAATTTCATGAATCATGGTTTGAATAGCATCAGCTAAATCTACCAACAATAAAATGCAATCAGTGCACTTTCAATAAATACACGGATGTTACAGAGACTGTCATTAATTGCTATCATTATGTCAAAGAACCAAAAAACGAGATTTTGAAAGTTATTGTGGTATTAGACATACATACAGCAAGTAGACTTACCAATGATATCCAACCCCCACCCCCAAACTAGCTTTTCATTTAGAGCAACACATGGGATGTGTAAAAATCATAAAACGACCCTCAAATGTACTAGCCAAGAAACGACATCTTGCCCCTTTTAGTATCGTGCACATAAAACTAAAGCCCTTTGAAGATTGTCAGAGAAGAACTATAATTGCACAAAAATGACATTATCAAGATACCATGACTCTTACTATGCAGGTATATCAAGTGCTGGAAATAATTTTTTTGCAACTGTTGGTATAAAAACTAAATCTTTAACTTACTCTTAAAACAAGAGTTCAATACAATATTACATTTAATTCATGTTTCTAGAAGGAAAATCTATGAGCAGTTGTAATTGTTATCATGGTTGTTATTCTGATTTATGACTTTCAATGATTATAGTGATACACTTTCTCAAAGTCTGCAACAACATACTTCTGTAAAAGTGAAAATTTGTGTGCAATTAATGTAGCCAACTCAGCTAAGTGGGGTGAAACTTTTCTAGAATCAAGTAAACTTTGCAACGATTCTACTGTGTAAATTTTGTAGTCAAAAGATGATTCATTTTAAAAGTACTTTGATTAGTATGCCTTGTGACAGACAAATTTTGTGTAGCTTTCTATGGGATTAATTCCTCTTGGGGCTTGGGAGAAATAAAGTCCTGATATGTTCATGCTTGATTCTCCTTAAGTAAACAAAATCCAAGAGAAATCCTTCCAGCCAGGAGATACACTCCAGCTGTTGTATAGACAGGCATATCTTCAACCAGTTTGGTTCGTGCAGCATTTTTTATTTTTCCCAATCATGTCACTGCCCTTTTAGTTTGCTAATTATGTGTTGTGTTCACACAAAATAAATGAACCCAAAATATTCACATTTTTGTGACAGATTTATGATTCATGTGTAATACACAAATATTTACACATCATGAAAACAGGGATTTTTTTCCATGTGGGTGAATGGAAGGGGAGGGGAAGGGGAGGGTAGGGGGAGGGGAGGACGTGGGGGGGGGTGGCTCCAATATATCCCCAAATGTCCCTGAACTGCAAGGCTGCCACTCGTAGGGGAAATCCCCTACCGTAGGGGATTTTGGCCATGCGTAGGGGGTAGGGGATACCTACGGGGAAAATGGCCTTCCGTAGGGGAAACGTAGGGGGATTGATGATTTGTAGGGGATGTAGGGGTTTTTTCGTTTCTGACAATTTTTCAGAAATATTCGTAAATTTTCTCAAGGAAATCCGATTATATTCACCATTTGTCCATCGCTGAGGAAGAAATTGTGATCAATGTTTGCATTTACTAAGGTTTTTTTTAGGCGAAAACCATACCTTCGTAGGGAAAAGTCGATTTTGTAGGAGAAAACATATTAAGGTTTCGTAATGGGGAAATCATGGTTAAGTAGGCGTAGCGGGAAATGGTGTCCGTAGGGGAAAATACGCATATGCGGCGTAGCGGGGAAATCAAATTTTTGAGTGGTCAGCCTCTGCTGAATCGTGGAAAGAAACCAGTCATATGTATACTGGATGTTAGCTGGATTGAGTCTTTCCATATTATTCATGGTAAAACAATTATAACACACAAAACACAGCCGGGACTACTCTTTGAATACAAGCTGATGTTGCAGCATGGATATCACAACAGCTGCCTCCCAGGAGGTGTCCGACATTTGCTTCATCCGACAGTTGCTCCGGTGACATATCTCAGAAGACAAAGAGTAGGGTTAGGGCTGCCATTGGGTTTTCCAGTAGGGTTTGGCTGATTTGGGTACCTCCGACAGACTCACACGCAGGCTGCGTGTGAGTCTTGGGAAAACTAATAGCCATATTCTAACATGTCCACAAACGCCGCTTCTACGTCCGTTTCACATCAAGCTTTTCTGCCCATTCTTGACATTAAACCTGGTCAATTTGTGAAGGTATCATCTATCTCTAATATCGTCAAAAATCGAAATCAAACTCTACCTATACTACCCACATCTCCAAATCCGCAACACTTTATCTGCGTTTCGTTCTGCCCCTCCTCTGGCTCATGAAAGGCTGCTTATACACAGCTCGTCCGCCGCGCCGCATGACGAGCTAGAGACGTCCGGATCCTCACCATCCTGTCGCCGACCGGACTGGCGCGGCGGTGGCGTATCAGGCGGCCTAGCCAACGCAGTGGTAGTCTATAGGTTCTAGCCGTTATCTATTTCGGTATATATTTCTCCGAGTTGGCAAGTCTCGAATATCGCGGCGCAAGCGCGAGTGAGGACGCACTACCCCAGTGATTGCTCCGGCCGAAGATCGGGGCGGCGCAATCAACTGGTAGTCGACCTCACTGCGGCTTGCGCGATATTCGAGTTTGGCATGCACTCGAGAAATATACCGAAATAGAAACAACTAGAACCTAGACAACGCAGTGTGCGCATATCGCATCTACACTATATTTCCGGAAAAAACATGGCGAATCGCTTGTAAGAAACGACGAGACGTCGCATCTTAAAACCAACTCCCTCTTTTGAAGAAGACGAGTTCATTGTAGCAACATTTGTTACGATCCCGTATAATACATTGGGGATATAATGAACTCATTCCAGAGTGGTGACTGCGGTAGAGTTACGCAAAACTGCGATAATATTTGGACTACAAATTTCTCTGCAAACGCTATAGTAGAAGGAAATTGGTGCAAGTGAGGCCCGCACGTGTACACGTGCGGGCCGTTGAGGTAGAGTGTTTGGGTTACGTAAAACCGTAAATTTTGGCGAGCATTTAACTTTCGTGTGGGTGTTGATGGTCGGGTTGGTTGTGTGAGTGGGTCGA
>JZLH01S0311866.1:57621-75399 GCA_001188425.1 Eucidaris tribuloides
AATTCAATAAAATTATCAATCAACGAGGAAAAGGCACTCATTTATGAATTGACCTTTATCCAAAGAAGATTTTTATTCCACGTCCTACCTAACCTTTGATAAAATTTTCTGCATTAAGACGATAACTCATACCTGTAGAAAGATCATATAATACTTAAGCAGTACGGTCAGAACGGATTTATTCCTAACCCTGTCAACTTGGTCATTTCTCAAATCTGTAATATGAGGAGTGTTAACTCTGTGCATCATGACGCCATCATGTGAATGTAGTATCCAAGTTTTGGTTCTACACAGCATTCCTCAAATTCGATCGTCATGCTACAAACCCCGGCCAAATGTGCCAGCCCAGAGAATGAGATATCCCCGACCTTCAGTCCCTGAAGGATTTCATCACGAGGAAATTTGAAGTATAAGGATCGGTCCATTTAAGGCGTTAAGTACATATTGAAGCTATTTGTAAATCCTTATTTCAGATTTTCCTTTATTTAGCCGATTTAAATTCATTTTTTGTTGATCAATACATTATGGGTCTTTAAGTGCGCAATACATACCACAAAATCCTTCTGTATTGAAACTATGGCCGTACGACATAGGGTATGTGCATAAATCCATTACTAAGAAATAAAATAAACTCTCTATGTTTTCATGATGAATTTTATTTCTGTTATTTAGAGCTACTTGTTCCGTAAATATAAAAAATAAAATCAATACCAATACTTGAAACATTAATTCATTAACTTGAAACCTTAATTTTAAAAAAAACAAAAAACATGAAAAATTAATTCATTAACAATATTTCCAGTTGTATACGACTGTAGGTACTAATACTAGAACATATGTATTACAGGGCTCGCGTTCTTATCAATAAAGGCAATCAAATGATCATTATCAATAAACACCTCTAAACCATCAACACAAATGAATTAATACCTGTTATTCGATTAACTTTTTCAATTGAATCATCTTTCAAAAAACTTTTCTATAAGGGAGCTTCGAATAAAACAGCATCAATGCATTCGGTGCATTACAAACATACAGAACCCGCACACTGACTTGCCAGAGTCTATTGGGGTCATGGAGAGCCAAGTCCACTACGCATTGAATAAACTCTGTCAGTCCAGACACTACTGAACAGGTCTTCGTCAACTTTCGAGAATCAAGATAGAATACGAACATTTACGACAAATAACCCATGTCCATAAAGGGTTCAATGTATACTGAATCTGTCATCATTTTAAAACACCTAGGGCATAATCCCGGGTGTGTACTTGCATTGATGTCGCGACGATTGTAACGCCCAAGCTAAAACCCTTACCCATTTCATAAAGTCTTTTTCAAACAAACATTTAGACATGTCTAAAATTCATAAAATGAACCCTTGTCTAATTTTTGCCGTTTGCAGAAAGCCTTTATAATCATTTCCCTGAAGATCTACAGAACATGAACCCTTGTTTCCTAAGATTTTAATTGTAAAGTAAGTCATGTGTAAGAATTTTTAGAATACACCACATGTCTAAAGGATTTCTGTGAAAAGGTAAACCCACTCGCACGCCATCCTCGTATAGCCAATATGCGTTACCCCCCCCCCCCCCCACACACACACTATAGTGGCCTAAGCAGATGACTTTATATATATTATAATTGTATTGGCATCTCATAATTATTCTTAAATGTGTTGATGATTATACATCTGCTGTCTGGTTGTAAAGAATTAATGAAGTCATTGTAATGTATGAAGATCATACATTGTTTTCGCTTTCACAAACGCAGTGGAAAGCCGACTTATCGCGAAAATAGTTATCAATGTATATATAAAGGCTGAGTAATATTTGTTGTGTCAAGTTACAATAACAATTTTTGTGTTTATAGTGTCAGACACCTGATTACAAAAGGGTTAATCTGACAATAAACTTTGTGTTAACTTTCGTATCCCTGTGTAATGTAATCGAAAAACCTTATGCCGTCTTAATTTTTTTTTCAGCGCCATCTAAAATCACAAAAGTTCTGACCCCCAACTTTAGACTATTTTTGTTACTAACACGACACCATTTTGGCAACTACCATTTTTGGATGCTTTTAGCACCAAGTTTGCAGAACATCGTATTAACGCACGAATCCAGCATTATGATTCATGAGAATTTATAACGTCAAAATGGCCATTACGCACTCAAAATATTTGTCCTGTTATTGTGACAAACTGGAAACCTTTGAAAACCTTTTCTAGATTGTAATTTATAGCAAGAACATTTGAACATATTCTACGTCTTTTCCAAAATTTGTGGTATATTGCGCAAGTTTGAAAGGGTTTGGCGTAATAGTCAGTTCTTTTAATTTATTTTAATTTATTTTATTTATTTATTTTTTTTTGGGGGGGTGGTTTTGTTTATTTTGCAATCATCTAATTCATGAATAACTGGGTAATGAAATCGTACATTTCAAGTGTCACTATTTGATATCAAGCTTTAATGCCGTTAATTTAGTATCAAATTTTTAAAGGCATTGACAATAATTGAGAAACAAATACTTTGACCAAACTGGTTAAAGATATATCGGTTATACACCATCTGGAGCTGTATCCTGGCCTGGAAGGATTTGTCTTGATGTTTGTTTTTTCTAAAGAGAGTCAAGCATTAAAATACCAGACTGTAACTACTTATACTATCAGTCCCCCCTTTATATAAATCTACTCTCATAGAAAGCTACAAAAACAAAATTTCCTGTCACAAGCAAACTGATGGTAATTCTTCTGAACAAGGATTCAACCTTTTCCTTACAATAATTCAAGAAATCTAGCATCTTTACATATCTAGAATAGTTTTATCCTCAATTTAGGACTAACCCCAATCACGTTACTTACCTTAAGAAAACATTGCCTCAAGTTATATTCATGTTAATAATTAATCCGAGAAAAAATGCTCACGTGAAAGAAGGCATTTTGTCTTATAAGACAATACAAGTGAGCCCAATTGAATCGCCAAAATTAATCCCATTGTTTCGGGCAGAATAGATAACAAGAATAGATTATAGCGAACAGATTAGTAATATAATTCGTATATGTGTGTCTAATATGAATTACCGGAACATTAACATTACAACTTCCTGTGTGACTTCGAGAGAACTTCATACTTAATTAATACTTAGCTAGTGTTCATAAAAAAAGATATTGAATACATGTAAACATTATAACCTCAATAGTGTTATTCACAAACATTGACAACTGTTTCCTCACGAACGCTCTGATATATCCAAAACTCAACGAAAGAACAATATTTCCTCACAATTAGACGATCACATTAGGCCGAGTCCTAAGTTGAGTTACTAGATCTCGCTCAAGTTTATATTGACATTTGAAAATATGTAAGACACGTACCTTTATATTTGATCACTCAGGTTTTAAAGAAATGTCACCAACCGTTTTTTCTGTCATTGTTTTGGTTGCAAATTCATTGCATCATCAGCATAGATACTGTAAATGGCATGAAATAAAACAATCGTGATATATGATTACAATACATTTATTATTGTAATCTTTTTAAGTGGATGCTATTCATTTTTTAATACATGTATAAAGGGAACACACCCCTCACAGCACATACAGAACAATCACTTTAACAGGACACTTTCACATACATAAATACATACATACTATACATACATCATACATAACATACATTACATAATACAAACATACATACATTCACATACGTACATATCATACATACATACATACATACATTACTACACACACATTATACACAACATACATAGATAACTGATACTATTCATACAACACGTACATAACATACATTACTACACCACAACACACATAATAACATACACTTGTACATCGCACACATTCACACTTTTCAAAAATGCATTAAAAGTATTTAAATTATATCTATGTTATCGATGTTATTGTAACGAATATTTTTGTATTCATAAATGTTATACTCTATAATATTACCATTTTGGTAAAAGTAATAATTGTTTATTGTTATCTAATTGTTCGCCTCATATATGTAAATTCATGTAAACAAAACGATTTTCCATATGGATAATTAATAAATGAATTGAACTAAAATCTAGATTTCCTTGTTGATTTACCAAATAAATCATACATTTAATCTGTAATGATGTAAATTATATATTTAATATCCACACACTTAAATAATTCAATGTAATCTATGCATATAGCACACAACCACAACTAAATAGAAATTCATACTGGTTACATATAAAGTAAGTTGTAATAAGTCTCATCAGATTCAATCCATTTTGATCCCGATTAACGGGTGGACCCGATTTCCTTGCACTCACAGAATTGCCCTACCCCTCCACTCGCTATATTCGTGTAATCCTTCCTCCTCCATCCCCAACGCCTCCTACATCTCTTCCACTTTCTTATTCTGTACACCCCTCCCTCTGACCATCCACCTGACAACTCAAAGCATTTCTCAAAACATATTCCATGCATCCCTCACTCAGCATAATTTACTATACACGTACTCCATTCGCCTTCGTCATCTGATCCGCCCGCTCTTCCAAACCAAAATCCTCATCACGTCCTCGTCTTCGAGTCTCGATGTATAAAAAGAAAAATACACATTCGGTTATAAAAAAATAGGATATTACAAGTATATTGATCACTCGTACATACTCAACAAATAACACAATGACAACAGACCTTATATAGTTTGTCTAATATGTATAAAAAAACCCACAAACACAAAACGAACCTGAAACAGCACGAATAATTACAAAGTGTCAATCATCAAAGGGCATAAACACTTTACCTTAATAGATTGTGTGATTCTGATAAACGAATTATCATCCAAGTATTTCTGACAAACACTTATTCGGCATGCAATTACAGCGCAATACATTATAAAAATTGATCAAAACCTAACAAAACAAGCCCAAAAGCCTTGGTCAAAAAAATGTATGAAATGAATAAATCTCGACCATGCACACATTTGTCAGACATGCTCTCACTACATGTGTATGCATAAACCATCTTTCATGACTCTTTATTCACAAGTTACCGTATAACAAAGACCTATTCATCCTATTCACGTAATGTAAACAAAGTATCGTCAACAAGTCCTTCTTGTAAAAACAATAAATTATCTTTGTAACTTTAAGTAAAAATAAATTTACCTGTCAAAATGAGAATAATCATTATTCCCACACAGAACACCAGTTTTTATAACAATTGAATTCATTAGGCGATTCGCAGATGATAATCCAAGAACACACTAAGGAGAGTCGAAAATACACATTATATGCGCAATATTGAATGAATAAAACATTACCCACGTATCCAAGATTACCCCCTCCGGAACACACTCCCCAAAAGACAACTCTACCAAAGAACCCCCCCACCCGATGACACTCCCCGCAAGTTTAATCATGTTTTCCATCTTACAAAATCTGACTTGTCCCTAGGAGTATTCTCTGGGGAGTTGTCGTCGGGTGGGGGGGAGGCCTCAGGGAGTGGTCTCCGGGAATTGTCTACGTGGAAGTTTTTGCCCTGTACTACATTACTCACGTGTTAATTGAGACCCGTTTTGCGGGAAAAAAAATCTATACTGATTAAAACAGATCATTGGTGGAACTGTGCTAATTGTTGCACAAATTAATATTAAAATTATATACAAAAATAGCGATAATATGAAATTATGTATCATTTAATTCTGAAAAGGTGCAACATATTGGGAGTCCTACGGGCACACATATAGGCCTGCTTATACATGTTTATATGTAATCATTTTTTTCAGGAATTGACAATTATCACATCACCAAGAATGGATATCCCTTTTGCCTTAACGAATAATATTACCCAAAATTACTTTGAAATACGAAAGCGATTTAATTTGTGCTTGTATAAAGAGCGCAGCTAGTTTGAAAATTTGAATACTTCGATTTAATGTGAAAGGAATCACGAAACAGACTATACCCATCTAAACAGATAGAGTTGTTGATGAACTTAGCCGACCCTCCCACGAAAACCGACTCCAACTCTAACTCCAGCTCTAAGTTGAATCGATTGTAATCGAAATGACATTGCCAAAGTTCATACATTACTGATTAAGAAGTCGCGGTTAATTTAACGCCTTATTTTCTTTTGCGTCAGACTTCTATCAATAATCCAAGTGAATAATTTTGTCCAAAATTTCCTTCATTTACCATATTCTGTTGTAATGATTAAAATCCAGAAAAGAAACTGATATATTTTGAAAAAAATATATAATTAAGATTCCCGCCATGGAAAAATAGCAATCGAACCCCATTTTCTTAGTCTTACTCATCACCATCATATATCTGATTTACATATTAAAAATGTTATTCACTCAACTGATTAATAATAAATAAACATCTAAGTAATGTTATAAAATGTTATTCTACCAATCTTGAAATCATTGCTTTATATTTTTTTGGGTATCCAAACTTAATATTACATTTTATGGTGAAATATGTTAAGAATGTCTTTAAACGAAAGATACGTGATTTGTGATATAGCATTAAAATTGCAAAGTATGGAACCGGCATCGAACGTGTGCTGATATATGTGTTCAATTGACTTCCTATTGTTTCTATGTGTGATCCGGGCATTGCTCCGACGACAGTGCAAATGTCAAAGACAGCTTTCCATTAAAAGCTGCTAAAAAGGCTGCTCATGCCAAAGCGCATACTGCGTTATGTCAGTCAACCGTGGCGCAGATGAACAATAGTTAGAAACGCTTCACAGACGACCTAACATTAACTCGACTTATGACTAATGAATCCTAACATTAGTTTACGAAGATTCCGCACTCAAACCTAACATATGGCTGCTACAGTTAATGATCCCTCTGTTTGCATCGTAATTGTTTGGTCTGCAAGGTCGTGAATCGGGCCCAAGTTACCTAGTCATACGCCGCATTCCAATGGTTCACTACAAGTTGAACTGTATATAATGACAATACGAAATTTGCATTAACTCTGATATATTAAACTGGTTACTTGGTTTCATGTTAGAATGACGCAGCTCCTCAGTAAAAGCTCACCGCACACATCTCTCAGCTGTAGCGGATGATAAATAACACATAGTTTGCCAGCTCTTTGTTATCATTTCGAAATACAGATCACAAAGATAAGTATCTTGTCCAGTAAAGACCAATCTTAAAGAACACCTTTCACAATCAGCGTGCGGTCATCCAACTATACTTTACAAAAGATGATATTATGGCAATGTTTCTAGTTCAAAGGGGGCTGCAATGACATGCAATTGTTTGCGTCCATCTTTTTTTATGCTCCTCAGAAAGGCGAAAAATAGGTACATTGGTTCTTCAAAAATGAATTGTATAATATACAATGAGCAGTCACATTGCATAACCGTTGACGTCGTAGGATGTATCGTATAGAACGAATTTTTTTTGAGATCATAAGATTTTTATAGACCTCGAAGAATATTCAATATCAATAATTTGCACAATCAAATCCTAATATTTCTTTTAAAAGAACATTAGGATTTGATTGTGCAAATTAATTTGATATGAATATTCCTTCCGAGGGTCTAATATAAAATCTATGATCTCCAACAAAAATTCGTCTAACGATACACCCTAACGACGTCAACGTTCATGCAATGTTGACTGCTCATTGATATATACCAATTCATTTTGAAGAACAATGTACCTATTTTTCCGCCCTTTCTGAGAGCATAACAAAAGATGACGCAACAATTCATGATTGCAGCCCCCTTTGAACTAAAGCATTGCATAATAATCATCTTTTGTCAAAGTATAGCCTTGGATGGCCCGCAGCTATTGTGAAAGTGTTCTTTAAACTTGGTCTATTACTGGACAATGATATTATCTTTGTGATCTGTATTTCGAAATGAATAACAAAGACGTGGCAAATATGTTTATCATCCATGCCGTACAGCTGAGAGATTGTGGTGATTTTACATGAGGGTGCGTCTTTCTAACAATGAAACCAAGTAACCAGTTTAATATATCCAGAGTTATGCAAATTTTCGTATTGTCATTTAACAGTTCAACTTGTAGTGGAACCATTGTGCAATGCGGGGTATGACTTAGGTAACTTGGGCCCGATTCACGACACTGGACCAAATCAATTACCATGGCAAACAGGGATCATTAACTGTAGCAGCCATATTTAGTTTGGGTGCGAATCTCGAAACTAAGTTAGGATCATTAGCTCTAAGTCGAGCTCTAATGTTAGGTCGTCTGTGAGCGTTTCTAACTATTGTTCTCTGGCCACGGTTGACTGACATAACGCAGTATGCGCTTTGGCATAGCAGCCTTTTTAGGCTTTTATGGAAAGCTGTCTTTGACATTGCACCTGTCGTCGGAGCAATGCCGGATCACACATAGAACAATAGGAAAGTTCAATTTGAACACAATATCAGCACACGTCGTGTTCCATACTTTGCAATTTTAATGTATTCACAAATCACCGTATCTTTCGTTTAAGACATTCTGTAACATATTTCACATAAAAATCGTAATATATAAGTTTGTACCAATATAAAGCAATGATTTCAATTGGTAGAATAACATTTATAAATTAATTAGATGTTTTTATTTCTAATCAGTTATGAAACACATTTTTAATATGTAATCAGAGTATATGATATGATGAGCTAAGACTAAGAAAATGGGGTTCACTTGCTATTTTTCCATCGCGGGGAATCTTAATTATATATTTTTTCAAAAATATCAGTTCTTTTCTGAATTTTAATCATTACAACAGAATATGGTAAATGAAAGGAAATTTTGGAAAAATTATTCACTTGGATTATTGTAGAATTACGCAAAAGAAGAGAATAAGGCGTTAAATAACCGACGACTTCTTAATCAGTAATGTATGACTTTTGGCAATGTCATTTCGATTACAATCGATTCAACTTAGAGCTGGAGTTAGAGTTGGAGTCGGTTTCGTGGGAGGGTCGGCCTAAGTTCAATCACAACTCTAACCTGTTAGGATGGTCCTAGGTCGGTTTCGTGCATTCCTTTCACATTAAATCGAAGTATCAAATTGTTACAACTAGTGCCTCTTTTATACAAGCACAACTTAAAATCGTTTCGATATTTCAAAGTAATTTGGGGTAATATATTCGTTAAAGGCAAAAAGGGTATCCATTCTTGTGTGAGTGATAATTGTCAATCTCCTGAAAAAAATGATTACATATAACATGTATAAGCAGCCTATATGTGTGCGTAGATTCCAATATGTTGCCACCTTTTCAGAATTAAATGATACATAATTTCATATAATCGTATTTTTGTATATACATTTTCAATATAATTTCTGTGCAACAATTAGCACAGTTCCACCAAGTTATCTTGTTTAACTCAGTAAGATTTTTTTTCCGCAAACGGGTCCTCAATACACACGTGAGTAATCGTATCAGGGCAAAAACTTCCACGTAGGACAACTTCCCCGGAGGACCACTCCCCTGGAGGACCCCCCCCCCCCCACCCCGACGAAACACTCCCCCAAGAACTACTCCCCCGAGGACAAGTCAGATTTTGTAAGCTGGAAACATGATTAAACTCCTGCGGGGGAGTGTCCTCGGGGGGGGGGGTATCCTTTGGGAGAGTTGTCTTTTGGGGGAGTTGTTCTCGGGAGGGGGGGTACTCCTGGAACCGTGGGTAATGTTTTTATTCATTCAAATTGCGCAGTATAATTGTGTATTTTCGACTCTCCTTAGTGTGTTCTTGGATTATCATCTGCGAATCCCTAATGAATTCAACTTGTTAATAAAACTGGTGCTTCTAGTGTGGGAATAATGATTAATTCTCATTTTGCGGTAAATTTATTTTATCTTTAACAAGTTACAAAGATAAATTTATGTTTTTACAGCAGACTTGTTGACGTACTTTGTTTAACATTACGTGAAATAGATCACATTACGTCTTTGTTTACGGTAACTTGTGAATAAAAGAGATCATGAAAGATTGGTTTTGCATACACAATGTACGTGAGAGCATGTCTGACAAAGTGTGCATTCATTTATTCATTTCATCACATTTTTTTGACCAAGGCTTGTGTTTTGTATTGTTTTGTCCACCTTTTTATATGTATATGCGCTGTAATTGCATGCCGAAATAAGTGTATGTCAGCAATACTTGGATGATAATTCGTTTATCCAGAATCCACACATACATCTAAGGTAAGTAAAGTGTTTATGCCCTTTGCTGATTGATCACTTTGAAATTATTCGTGTGTTTCAGGTTCCGTTTGTGTTTGTGGGTTTTTTTATGACATATTGCCCAAACTGTATAAGGTCTGTTGTCATGTGTTATTTTGTTGAGTATTACGAGCTGATCAACTATACGTTGTACATATGACTATTTTTTTTATAACCGTTGTATTTCATTTTTATAACCATCGAAGACTCCGAAGACCGAGGACGTGATGCAGATGTTGGTTTGGAAGAAGCGGCGGATCAGATGACGAAGGCGAATGGAGTACGTTGGTATAGACATTATGCTGAGGAGGGATGCTGATCATGTTTTGAGAAGTGCGTTTGAGTTTCAGGTGGATGGTCAGAGGGGAGGGGGTGACCAAATAAGACATGGAAGAGAGTAGGAGGGTTGGGGTGGAGGAGGAGGATGTACCGAATATAGCGAAGTGGAGGGGGTAAGGGCAATTTCTGTGAGTGCAAGGAAAATCCGGCCACCCCCGTAATCGGGGACAAAACTGGATTTGAAATCTGGATGACCCTTATTACAAACTTACTTTATATGTAAACCAGTATGAATTTCTATAGTTGTGGTTGTGTGTATCATGCATAGATTACATTGCATATTTGTAGTGTGTGGAATATAAATATATAATTACATCATTACAGTTAAATGTAATGATTTCATTTGGTAAATCAAACAAAGGAAATCAGATTTTAGTTCAATTCATATTTTATTATCCAATACTGGAAAATCGTTTTGTTTACATGAATTTACATATATAGAGCGAACAATTGATAACAATAAACAAATTATTATCCTTTACAGCAAATGGTAATATTATAGAAATATAACAATTTATGACAATACAAAAATATTTTCAGCTTACAAAACATCGAGTACATAGTATATCTACATACTTTTACATGACATTTTTGAAAAGTGTGAATGTGTGCTTATGTACAAGTGTATGTATTATTATGTGTGTTTGTGTGTAGTAAATGTTGTTTGTACAGTGTGTGTATGAATGTATCCATGTATCTATGTATGTTTGTATAATGTGTGTGTGTATGTATGTATGTATGTATGTATGTATGTACCGTATGTAAATGTATGTATGTATGTATTTATGTATGTATGTATGTATGTATGTATGTATGTATGTATGTATGTATGTATGTGAAAGTGTCCTGAAAGTGATTGTCTGTATGTGCGTGGGGGTGTGTTCCCTTTTACATGTATTAAAAATGAATAAGCATCCACTCTACAAACGTACACTAATAATGTATTAGTCATAATATATCACGATTGCATTTTCATTCCATGCCCACTTTACAGTAATCTATGCATGAATGCATGAGATTTGCAACCAGAAACACTGACAGGAAAAACGGTTGGTGAACATTTCTTTAAGAAAACCTGAGTGATCAAATATAAAGGTACGTGTCGTTACATATTTTCAAAATGTCAATATAACCCTTGAGCGAGATCTAGGTAAACTCAAACTTAGCGACTCGGCTCATGTGATCGTCTAATTGCTGAGGACAATATTGTTCTTTCGTTGACGTTTTGTGATATATCAAGCGTTTCGTGAGGAAACAAAGTTGTCAATGTTTGTGCTAACCACATATTGAGGTTAATAAGTGTTTACATGTATTTCAATATCTTTTTTTATGAACACCTACGATAAGTCATTTAGCATTAATATGAAGTTCCTCTCGAAGTCACACCAGAGAGTTGCAATGTATAAATGTTCCCGGTAATTCCATATTTCGGACACACATATACGAACTTATATTCACGTAACTGTTTTCGCTATCATCTCTTCCATTTCTACCATTCTGCCGAACAAATTGTGGATTAATTTTGGCATCAACTTGGGCTCACTTGTATTGTCCTTATCAAAGACAAAATGCCTTCTTTACACGTGACGCATTCTTTCTCGGGATTAAATTATTAACCATGACCTATACCTTGAGGCCAATGTTTTTCTTAAAGGTAAGTAACGTGATTGGGGGTAGTCCTCAACTTGAGGTAAAACTATTCTAGAATCATGTAAAGCATGCTAGGATTCTGCTTTGAAAATTTTGTAGGAAAAGGTTGAATCCTTTTCAAAGAATTACCATCAGTTTGCCTTGTGACAGGCAAATTTGTTTTGTAGCTTTCTATGAGAGTAATTTCTATAGGGCACGATAGTACTAGTAATTCAGTACTGGTATGTTCATGCTTGGCTCTCTTTAAGAAAACAAACTCAAGACAAATTCTTCCAGCCAGGAGATACACTCCAGATGGTGTATACACCGATATATCTTTCAACCAGTTTGGTCCTAAAGGTATTTTTTTCTCAATTATGTCAATGCCCTTTAAAAAATTTGATACTAAATTAACGGCATTTAAGCCTTGATATCAAATAGACACTTGAAATGTTACGATTTCATTACCCAGTTATTCATGAACATTAATGATTGACAATAAATAAAACCAAAACCACCCCCCCCCCAAAAAAAAATAAATAAATAAATAAATTAAAATAAATTAAAAAGTACTGACGTTATATACGCCAACCTTCAAACTTGCGCAATATACCACACATTTTGGGGTCTCAACATGTTCTTGCTATAAACTTTACAATCTAAGAAAAGGGTTCTTCAAAAGGTTTCCAGTTTGTCACAATAACAGGACAATATTTGGTGCGTAATGGCACATTTTGACGTCATAAATTCTCATTGACATCATAATGCCTGGATTCGTGCGTTAATAACGATGTCTCTGCAAACTTGGTGCTAAAAAGCATCCAAAAATGGTAGTGCAAAATGGTGTCGCTGTTGTAACAAAAATAGTCTAAAAGGATTCAGAAACTTTTTTTGATTGTTAGATGGCGCTGAAAAAAAAATTAAGACGGCATAAGGTTTTTTCGATTACATTTACACAGGAGCTACGAAAGTTAACAACAAAGTTGATCTGTCAGATTAACACCCTTTGTAATCAGGTGTCTGCAACCTATAAACACACAAATTGTTATTGTAAACTTGACAACAACAAATATCTACTCAGCCTTTAATATATACATTGGTCACTATTTCGCGATAACGTTCCGCTTTCCCCACTGCAGTTTCGTGAAAGACGAAAACAATGGTATGAATCTTCATAATTACAATGACTTCAGTTAATTTCTTTACCAACCAGCCACAGCAGATGTTAAATCAATCACACACACAATCTTAGGTAAATATGAGATAATACATATATATATATAAAAGGTCATCGTGCTTAGGCACTATAGTGTGTGTGTGTGGGGGGGGGGGGGGCGTAACGCATATTGGCTATACGAGGATGTGCCGTGCGAGTGGGTTACCTTTTCACAGAAAATCCTTAGACATGGGTCGGTCTTCCTAAAAAATTCTTACACATGGGACCTTACTTTACCATTAAAAATCCTTAGACAAGGGTTCCTGTTCTGAGATCTTCAGGGAAATGATTATAAAAGGCTTTTCTTGCAAAAACCCGGCAAAAAACTTAGACAAGGGTTCATATTTCATGAATCTTTAGACATGGGTCTAAATGTTTGTTGAAAAATGACCTTTAGAAATGGGTAAGGGTTTTCGCCTTGGGCTTTACAATCCGTCGACATCAATGCAAGTACCCCACCCCCGGGGATTATGCACCTAGGTGTTTTACAAATGATGACAGATTCCAGATAACAATGAACTTTGGACATGGTTATCTTGTCGTTATAAATTTTCGTCTTCTCGTTGCATTCTCGCAAAGTTGACGAAGACCTGTTCCAGTGTGGTCTGACTGACAGAGTAATCTTCAATGCCGTACGTGGACTTGGCCCTCTCCATGACCCCAAAGACTCTGGCCCACGTCAGGGTGGGGTCTGTGATGTGGTAATGCACCATGCCTTGATGCTCGTCTTTTATTGTGCTCCCTATAGCAAGTGAGATGGATTCAAATTGAAACAAGTTAATCGACATAACAGATATAGATTCATTGTGTTTGATGGTTGTAGTGTGTTTATGAATAATTGATCATTTGATTGCCTTTATTGATAAGAACGCAATCCCTTATATACATATGTCTAATATAGTACCTCATTCCGTATACAACTGGAAAATATTGTTAATGAATTAATTTTTCATGTTTTTTGTGTTTTTGAAAATTAATTTCAAGTTAATGAATTAATGTTTCATGTTTTGGTTTAATTTGTTTTTTAGTTATTTACGAAACATAGCTCTAAATAAACAGAAATAAAATTCATCATGAAACCATAGAGAGTTATTTTATTTCTTCGTCATTGGATTTTATTGACAAAATACCCTCATGTCGTCTGCATAGTTCAAGGTACCAGACTGAAGGATTCTTGTGAGTATAGTATGCGCACTCTAAAGACCACATAATGTATTGCTCAACAAAAATAATGAAATATCCACATCGGATAACATAAAGGAAAATCTGAAAATATAAGGGCTGAATTAAGGATCAACACAATAGCTTCAATGTACTTAAACGTTAAAAAACTGGACCGATCCCTTTACCTTCAAATTCCCTCGTGATGAAATCCTTCAGGGGCTGAAGGTCGGGTACTCCTCCTTCTCTGGGCTGGGCCACCTTGGCCAGGAGTGTGTAGCCATGACCGAATCGACTCTTGAGATGCTGTGTAGAACCCAAACACTTGATACTACCATTCACCATGATGGCCAGTCTGGTGCACAGAGCTTCACACTCCTCCATACTATACAGATTTTGAGAAAATGCCAAGTGACAGGTTAAGAGAATAAATCCGTCTGACCGTCTGGCTCTAAGATATTAATGATCTTTCCTCGGTGATGACGTATCGTCTTAACATGCACAAAATATATCAAAGGCTCATTAGGGACATGAATAAAAATCTTTCTTTGGAAAAGGTCAATTCATAAATTGAGTGCCCTATTTCCTCTGTTGATAATGATAATTTTATTGAATTCCAGTGAACCATTTGATTGGTCATCTAGCTTAATGCTTGGTATTTTCATTGGTTGTTGTTCATATGTTTTATAATTTTTATACAAAAAATATGGATTATCAGAGCGATTGCAACATTGGATGATAGAGTGACGCAGACATACCAACTTACCTATGTGATGTGAGAATGATGCACCTGCCTTCATCACGAACCTTACACAAGGCATCCCATAAGAGTCTCCTAGTAACAGGATCCATACCGGTAGATGGTTCATCCAGGAAGACAATAGGAGGATTACCAATCAGGGCTATGGCTGTACTCAACTTGCGTTTATTCCCACCACTAGATGAAACAAAAGACAATAAGAAGAATTGTATAATTTGTTAATCTGGAAATAAAGTCGTTGCGACGGAAGTTGTAGATGTATTTCGCTGTCTTTCTGCGATTAACAGCACTCTACGCACTTTATATAATTCTTAACCAAAATTCATCTTTATACAAATACTACAGACAACACCAGCTCAATTGGTTTTCGAAGTTTAATATAACTGTGAAATTGATACGCAAAAAATTATATGTTAAACTCGTGAGTGAATGAATTTCTGAGACAGGGTGTATACTGGTCTTTTATCTCTTTGATCGCTCTACATTCCCACGTGTTTCTTTTCAATACGTCATTTTCGCGTATCTTCAATAACCTCCAATAATATGGATTATCATACTTTCCGTTAATCGTGCAGTATAATAGGTCTAGAAGTAATTACCTTAAAGCTTGAGCCTCTTTATTAGCATGCTCTTCCAGATTAAAGATGTTCATTAATCTCTGGACTTGTGGTGGTATCTTGTCCTCAGGCATGCCCCTCAACCGGCCAAACATGGTCAGAGTCTCCCGGCTGGTCATCTGGTCAATCAGGGCATCCGACTGCGGACAATAGCCCACGCGTTGCTGGACCTGGAAATAGTAGTCATCGGTAAGGTATTCAATTAAAACCCCAAAGTATATTTTCATCAGTGAACATACGGAACACCTTTTTGCAGTTGTGTTTCCTTAATCAAAACAGATGTCTAACTTTGGCCATTGCAACTGTTGGAGGAGCTGGTGCTTCAAATTGATGCATTTGTAACGGTTAAAAGTCCACTGTATTTATTTATTATCAATGTCTTTATTACAGACAAAAGAAAATCTGAAATAATTTTTACTTCAATATCATCTGCAACTATTAACCCTTTATAATATCTAACTACATAAGAGACATATTGAATCATCTCAGGACACATGTTTGTAATGATAGAGTTTAATTGGTCCTTTAAGCCAGTATTTATTTGTTTTGTCTTTTCAAGAGCCACTTAGCCCGTCCAGGTCTTAAATGTTTATAAATAAATAAATGATTTTCGGTTTAAGTCACGTCAAGCAGCTGTAACAGTTTTAACAGTTTCTGATCTTTTGATTTACGATCCTCGAGATTCATGTTTCTGCACCACAGGGGCGTAGCTACGGGAGGGGGCCTGGGTGTACGTGACCCCCCCCCCCACAAATTTCGTGTGCCCCCCCAGGTGACCCCCCCCCCCACAAAATCATGAATGAAGCAAAAAAATGTGTATGCGCCCCCCAAAAAATATTTTGGTGCCCCCTACAAAATTTCAAGAGACCCCCCCCCCGTGCCCCCTGCTGAAAAAAAATCCTAGCTACGCCACTGCTGTGCCACCATGCGCCTGTAATATAGACGTCTCTGTCCTAGTTTTGTTGACATCGACCAATATAAGTACGTGAATTGTCGACTAACGAAACCTAAAGCTCAATAATTTTGCCATAATATTCAACACACGCACAAGATTTTCTAAGAATTGAAGACGCACAATTAAATTCAATATTAAATCAATCAAATTTGTAAACTTTCATATTAGTTCTATGGCACAAATTTCTGATGGTGTACGCAAATGGGTCATATCATAATTGACTTCTTCACAATGAATTTTAGAGGTTATTTAATTTGTTCAAATTAAAGCGACCATTGTCTTGATTGTTCTCTGAGTACGCTAAAGGACGCGTTTCTCACCTTCCTCATATCTTCTTTGATGCTGAATCCATCAATAAATGCTTCTCCTCCTGTCAAGTCTTCATCTCCTGTCAGCATCTTGAAAGTTGTGGTCTTCCCGGCCCCGTTCACACCGAGTAGACCAAAACACTCACTGGGAGGCACCCCAAGGGACGTGCTCGTCACGGCAGTCAGCGGCTGCTTCCCTCGGATACCTGGGTAAACCTTCCGCAGGTCCTGTGCGATGAGGACATCGGTCTTGATGAGGTCCGCCTTGGGTGTGGTCTGTATCCTCTGGCGCTCCATCGCAACATCCTCATCCTCCTGTATTTCAATTAAAATATGAGAAACATCACGATAAAAAAATCTTATTCTCAGGGGCGTCACTAGACCATTTTGAATGGGGGGGGGTGTACATGGTCAATTTGCCGACTGGCAAAAATAAAAGTGCCGACTGTAACGGTTGTTTGAAGGGCGTGAACGGAGGCATCCATTTGTTTTCAGGATGGGGGGGGGTAGAGATTCCACCCTACAGAGTGTTTTCGATCGTCTTCTACCTATATAAATCTCAGTACCACTGCTTTAATGCTTACGTTTCAAAATT